>VXAK01023791.1:26226-43790 GCA_013399435.1 Arenaria interpres | reverse complement strand
GAAGGGGTGAAGCCCCTCTGCTGGGAGGACAGGCTGAGAGAGTTGGGGGGGTTCAACCTGGAGAAGAGAAGGCTCTGGGGAGACCTCACAGCCCATTCTAGTCTCTAAAGGGGATCCAGGACAGATAGGGAGGGACTCTTGATCAGGGAGTGGAGCCATAGGACGAGGGGGAACAGTTTTAAACTGAAAGAGGGGAGATTTAGATGACATATTGGGAAGAAATTCTTTCTGTGAGGGTGGTGAGACACTGGCTCAAGTTGCCCAGAGAAGCTGTGGCTGCCCCATCCCTGGAGAGGTTCAAGGCCAGGCTGGATGGGGCTTTGAGCAGCCTGGTCTGGTGGGAGGTGTCCCTGCCCATGGCAGAGGGTTGGAATTGGATGATCTTTAAGGTCCCTTCCAACTCTAACCATTCTGTGATTCTATGTGGCATCGAGGGGATGGGTGGTGGTGGGTACTGGAGAACGCGGTGGTCTTAGCCTCCAGGGAAAGGGCTGCACTTGCATCTTCATGTAGCTCATCTACAAGTTTTTTAATTCCTTATGTGCCAGTCCTGTTTGGAGATGTTCATACCAGCCTGCCTTTCTCCTCTGCATCTATTTGCAACCAGCTCTCCCAGCTCACTGCATCCCTTAGTCAAAATCTGGGGAGGCAAATCTGGGGCACTGCTGCTCAGGGAACCATTCTGTTGGGATAAGCATGGATGGCTTGGGGGAGGAACGGGACAGAAAAGCCAGAGCACCGTGATTTCATGCACTCCTAATGGCCATCTCCAAATATGCATGTGTGGAGCTTCACATCATAACACGGCAACTTGTGTCCTAGCAGCAGGAGCCCTTACTCACCTGAGTAGCCACAATGAGACATTGTGCTGACTGGCTTGTTGTGGCCACCGCATCTGTGGAGGGGAGGGAAAATCCACCCGCGGAGCTGCAGAAGATCTTTCAGGATCCATATCACCATCTGTCTCTGTATTTGACCAATCATCAGTAAGGAGTCCCCTCCAGTCCTATGCTGCCTTCTCTTAGTCAGCCTTTCCCTCCTCCATGTCCCCCACGTGGCAGAGGTGACCCCTCTGTGGGAGTTGGTGGCTGTGTGCCCATGGATGGCTTGGTGTCCTCACACCCAGCCTCTCTCCATTTGGTAACAAAAACTCTTGATCCACTAAAGGGAAGGGGGAACACGGCCCAAAGGGTTGTCTCTGGTTGCCCGGAGCTTTTGGGGCAATCTACTCACCTTTAAGGAATCATTACAAACACAGGAACTGTTCCAAGAGTGTCCTTCTTCTGTAATCAGCTGGGAAAGAGCTAATCATGCAGATGAGGGATTTTTACAGTTCCCCTAAACGCCTGGGCTTCTCTTCTGAGTGATTAACGAGCAACAGCTCGGTATGAAGGATCAGTCATTCACAGCCTCATCTGACACCTTCCTGCTCTTCATGTGAGAAGGGGGATTTCTGGATGCACCAAGGAGAGAGAAATCTTCTAGGCCAATGCTCGACCAGGGGAAGGAGAAAGGCTGGCTGGTGGCCAGGAGGGCAAGAGAGAGGGCAACCCACATCACGGCCAGCCTGGCCCAGTGAAGATCAGTGGTTTGAAGTAGATTCCGTCCCAAAAATGTGTCTCAAAGATCCCTCACTGCACTCAGCTTCTGGAGCTGAAAGCTGAGAGAAGGGGGTGGAGTAGCTCAGGCAGGTGAGAAGTGGCTCCAGCTGTGCTAATGAAGGAAAACTCGTTAATCTGCTGTTCCCTCATTGCTGAAGGGGCTGATGTGGCACAGAGGGTGAGAGGTGTCTCCCCAGACATTCAATCTCATGTCGCATTTTGAACGGTGCTTCGTTGTGGTGTGAAACATTCTCCAAATTCGCCTGGCTCTGGAAGAGCAAAAACTGAACTGAGCATTTAAAAAAAACCCCTACAAAACCAGAACTGAAGCTCTAAATCAGCAGTTATTAACCTAATAAAACCTTCCCACTATTGACAGAGGGAGCATTTCATACTCAGAAGCGTTAACGGCAAACGCTGGCCTTAAGTACATTGATTTACTATTCAATTATAAAAACAATCAGCTCCCAAATACATGCCACATGCAAAGCAGATTTATAGGCAGCCCTAGCGCTCCGATAGCTCTTTCCACTTGCAAAATCCCCGTGAAAATTCACCAAGCGATAAAAGGACCCAGCTGGATGGAGGAGGGCAAGACCTGAAATCATAGAATCATGGAATGGTTTGGGTTGGAAGGGACTTTAAAGATCATCCAACCCCCCTGCCCTGGGCAGGGACACCTTCCATTAGACCAGGTTGCTCCAAGCCCCCTCCAACCTGGCCTTGAACCCCTCCAGGGATGGGGCAGTCACAGCTTCTCTGGGCAACCTGGGCCAGGCTCTCACCACCCTCACAGCAAAGAATTTCTTCCTGAGATCTCAATTTCTCCCCTTTCAACAAAGCTTGACAACCCTTTCAGTGTAAAAATTTCTCCTAATATCCAATCCAATCCTTCTAATCCTCCCCTGGTGCAACTTGAGGCCATCATCTCTCGTCCTATCGCCTGTTGCTTGGGAGAAGATACCAGCCCCCGCTGGCTACACCCTCCTTTCAGGGAGTTGGAGAGAGCGAGAAGGTCTCCCCTCAGCCTCCTTTTCTCCAGGGGGAACACCCCCAACTCCCTCAGAAGTTCTCCAGACCCTTCTCCTTGTTCTCCAGACCCCTCACCGGCTCCGTTGCCCTTCTCTGGACCCGCTCCAGCCCCTCAATGTCTTTCTTGTAGTGAGGGGCCCAAAGCTGGACAGAGCACTCGAGGTGAGGCCTCACCAGTGCCCAGTACAAGGTGATCGTCACTCCCCCAGTCCTGCTGGCCACACTATTCCTGATACAGGCCAGGATGGTGTTGGCCTTCTTGGGCAGGGACCCAGCAAACTGTAGAACTACCAAGGGAAGGAGAGACCTGCAGAGAGGTATTTCATCTCCAATTCCTCTTGCATCTTCCTCTTGATGACCAGGAAACATAATCTGTATAATACGAATATCACCAGTTCTTCATCGGTGTCTCTCTTGTGGATCCCCTGATTTGAGTCCCTGAACCCCATCCCTGGAGGTGTTCAAGGCCAGGCTGGATGGGGCTTTGAGCAACCTGGTCTAGTGGGAGGTGTCCCTCCCCATGGCACGAGGGTGGAACTAGATGATCTTTAAACTCCATGTTTCTATCATTTTATGAACTGCTCAGCTCAGGCCTGCCCTGCTGGTGCTTGGCAGAGCCTAGCGATGGAAGGGGAGGACTTCGCCAGGAGCGAGAGCAGTCGCTTTGCCTCAGCTGGGTGGCGGAGGCATGAAAAATAACCGTGATATTCATTTAAGTCACCGCAGACCTTTGGAAGTGCGCAGCCCCGGGAGTCGGGATTCAGGCTGCTTTCTGTTTCCCTTTTCTTTTCCCCAGACCCATTTTCACCTCTCCAGTTCCGGGAGCCACGGTGGTGGCCGGGCGCCAGCGGATGAGCACCCTGAGCCGCGGCGGCGGAGGGAGCGATTTGTCTGTGCCAAATACATTTCATGCTGCAACTCGGTAGAGGAAATTACATACGCTGAAGTCCAAGGCCCTAACAGTCCAATTTTCTCCGCTGATTGCCACTGTGCCTAAGCCTAACAGAGTAAATAATGAACACCGATGCAATGAACTTACCAATAAATCGCTCCTGATGAATTTCACACAGGTCATCCAAAAGCAAATTTAATGATTATATGCTGGCCGCAGCGACCTAATTTTTTTTTTTTGTCTGGCTCAGTTGTTAAATCCAATCAGCAAAGGAAGGAACGGAAAAATAAAATAAAATAAAATAAAATGCCTCATTTCTGAGCACGCTCCCGCTTCGATGCGAAAAGCTAAAACATGAACTGCAGGGCACAGGCAGCTCCAGCTCGGATTGATGCGATGGCTTTGCCCAGTAATGAGGGAGCAGGGCCAGGACACCGGGGACCATGGCCTGGAGAGCAATGTTTGACTTGCCCGCACCTCGGCTTCCTTTCGAGTTTATCATCCGTCGTGCCTGTTCGGAGTGGAAACTCCTCAGGGCAGAACATCCCCTGCCATGCACAGACACAGCGGTGGACAGCCAGCCTTCGCCACAGGCTCAAGTTGCTGCTGGGATATAATTGATGTGGGTCACTGGGTATTTAAAAGTGTGGTAGGATGAGTCCTTAGTTAATATATTCCCGAAATTAGAGCACAGTCAGCTTTGGTGGCCAAGGTCTGCAGTGATGGAGGGGGCTTGGGTATCTTCCACGATGGGAATTAATCCCCAGGGCTAAATTCAGTGGGCAAGTGACCATTTGTGTGACTTCTCTGTGTCTCAGCTCGGTAAAATGACTCTCTTTCCCCCCCTATAAAAGCTCCCCGCTTGTCTAAGAGCAATGCGATCAACATTACTGCGATGCTAATTTCCTCTTGGCAGCTCTCCCCCACTCCCTGTCTGAGTGCCCTCCCCTTTAGTGCCATCCACCACGTTCAAAAAGAAATTTGCAATTATGACTCATGCTAATAAAATAAAATAAAAACCCACAGCCAATAAAAGGCAAAAAAGAGAGTCTCGGTGGAACAGCTCCTCAGCAAATGTTTCCAGCCGGCGCTGACGCTGAGTGGCCCCACGCTCATCACATGCGTGGCAGATCATGAGGTTGGAAGGGGTCCCACACCATGATATCCTTGGGGGTGGTGGTAGGGGGTTTATCTATCTCTGTGTGTGTGTGTACATACATACATCTGTAAGAATATCTGTCAGACAGGCAGGTTTACATCATCCTGAAGAGGATGTCAGGAGGGAAGGGGCACCGGGGAGAGGACGAGCTGGAGATTCAGGCAGAACCGTGAAAAGAACCAGAGCAATTTGCTTTACCTTCCCCTTCTGCTATCGTGTCTGGCGCAGGCTTCAAAATAGTGTGCTAATTAAAACCCAGTAAAGATTATGAGGCTGTAAAGAGGAAATTGTGAAACCCTCATGAACTTTTACAGCCCTCCATGAAAATATTTCGTTTTGCAGTCTGGAGAAGTATTTCCTTGTCTCTTTAAGCACCAAAGGGCCTCATCCATGTAACGATTGCTCTCTAAGCGCTGGCGGAGCCAACAGCATCTCATGCTGCATTACAAAACAAAAATCTCTAAGCCTTGTCCATAAACATTGTGTCCTGCAGGGCCATGGCAGGACTGAAAAACCACTTATAGGCAAGAACTGGTGCAGGGAACAGAACCGGAGATGTTATCTGTGGTCTTCTTAGAAGGTTCCAGACCGAGGATTGGGTCCCTCCTTCAGGGCAGAAGTGGGTGAGTCGCGCTGTGCACAGCTCGGGTCTAAGATGAATGAGGTTCCTGGGTCATTGCACAATTTGCAACACCCTCGTGTGGTTTGTTCTCTTTAGGTAACCATCTTGCGCTGCCAATGTGTTATAAATGCTCCATCTGTGTGACTGGGTTCCACAGGTTGGGGTGGAGAAATAGTTACCAAAAAACAATACGCCGAGGAAAAGTAAATGCTGGCCAGGTAGTGGCAGAAAGTTTCCCAAGGGCTGGTGACTTCTTCTTCCGTTGAATCATATAATCTTAGAATGGTTTGGGTTGGAAGGGATCTTAAAGACCACCCAGTTCCAACCCCCCTGCCCTGGGCAGGGACACCTCCCACCAGACCAGGTTGCTCAAAGCCCCATCCAGCCTGGCCTTGAACCCCTCCAGGGATGGGGCAGCCACAGCTTCTCTGGGCAACCTGGGCTGGTGTCTCACCACCCTCACAGCAAAGAATTTCTTCCTGAGATCTCACCTCAATCTCCCCTCTTTCAGTGTAAAACCATTTCCCCATGTCCTGCGGTTCCACTCCCCAATCAAGAGTCCCTCCCCAGCTTTCCCAGAGCCCCTTTAGGGACTGGAGGGGGCTCTAAGGTCTCCGCAGAGCCTTCTCCAGGCTGAGCACCCCCACCTCTCTCAGCCCGTCCTCACAGCAGAGGGGCTGCACCCCTTTGAGCATCTCTGTGGCCTCTTCTGCACCCATTCCAACAGGTCCATGTCCTTCCTGTGCTGAGGACTCCAGAGCTAGAGTGGGAAATCCTCAGGGCCACTGGTGTGTCGGTATCACCCTCTTCTTCCAACCACCTTTGGGATTGGCCTCCCAGTGTGGCTCCAGATGGGTGCTCATGAGTGTGTGGACATCCTGGGTGGATAAGCCAGTGCGTTGTCTGAATAGTTATTTACTATTAAACAAAACAGCTTGTCTCTACCCGCAATAACAGCTTAATGAACAAGAAAATGTTCTCAGAAGATCTCTCCCCCACCCACTCGGTCCCCTATTAATGAGAGAGGATTTGAAACAAACACCAACCCACAAACCAGACCCCTGCTGATTATTTAGTGTGCTCTCGGAAAGCAGGAACGCACAAAACTAGATGCATTGCCTAAACACGGGCTATCTGGAGACCTCTAAGGCTTGTTTTGGTTGGAACATCAAGTCCAACCATCAACCTAACACTGATAAAACCACCACTAACCCATGTCCCTCAGCACCACGTCTGCCCAGCTTTTAAATCCCTCCAGGGATGGTGACTCCACCACTGCCCTGGGCAGCCTCTTCCAAGACTTGATAACCCTTTCGGTGAAGAAATTTTTTCTAATATCCATCCTAAACCTCCCCTGGCGCAACTTGAGGCCATTTCCTTTTGACATATCACCTGTTCCTTGGGAGAAGAGACTGACCCCCCTGGCTACACTCTCCTTTCAGGGAGTTGGAGAGAGCAAGAAGGTCTCCCCTCAGCCTCCTGTTCTCCAGGCTGAACACCCCCAGCTCCCTCCTCACCAGACTTGCGCTCCAGACCCCTCACCAGCTCCGTTGCCCTTCTTTGGGACACGCTCCAGCACCTCAATGTCTTTCTTGTTGTGAGGGGCCCAAAACTGGACACAGCCCTCGAGGTAGGGCCTCACCAGTGCCGAGTGGGACAATCACTTCCTCATAATCTTCATTTGTGTATGTTCTATTTCTGAAACACCTGTTGGCAAGAAAACAAGATTCATTCAAAAGCTACCTTGCCGGGAAAAAATACTCAGTAAGGATTTGTTAAAGTCTGATGGGGATTCTTTCTGGAAGCATCTTGTGATGCAGCAAGAAAGCTTGTGCGGCCGATGTCAATGGGTGGCTGAAATAAGTCCGTCAGGGTCTGGGTTCCTACCTGCCACATGCTGCTCGTGCCTTTCTCTCTGCCCTCTGGCAACCTTCACTCCCTTTGTGCCCTTGGTGTGACCACTCTAATACACAGAGAGAATTTTAACTTCCCTCGTGAAGGTTTGGAGAGGACTGGAGAGTCTGAATACTTGAGGAGAGAGACTCAATCTAATGATATGGTCTAATTACCTCAATTGCAAAATGTTTTCTTTCCTCTACACCAGGCTGTAGGTAAGTCCCTCCCTGTATGTCACTGCCTCTCTTCTCTCCACAGTTGTGCCAGGATGTTCTTCTGCCATGCAGTCCAGCATTCCAGCAAAACCTGGGAACAGGTTGCCCAGAGAAGCTGTGGCTGCCCCATCCCTGGAGGGGTTCAAGGCCAGGCTGGATGGGGCTTTGAGCAACCTGGTCTGGTGGGAGGTGTCCCTGCCCACGGTGGGGGTGAGGGATGGAACTAGATGATCTTTAAGGTCCCTTCCAACCCAAACCATTCTATGATTCTATGAAATGCCTTCTCACACCTCAGGTCAGTGCACAGACATGGGCGAGGTCTTTGTATTTACATCTTGTGGTGGTGCGATGGACAATGTGAAGTGCAGTTCAAAGAAGAGTCTTTTAAATCATTTGGTTTGGAAGCAAACACACTCCCGAGTATAAAATGTTCTTGATTTCATGCAATCTCTCATGGCACCTGCCAGCACAGCTGCTCGGTGGGCGGAAAATGTGGACTGCAAAGCTCGAGATCAGCCACATGAAGACGAGGCAGAGACTCAGATTATTAAGCAATTAAAGACAAAAGGAATCAAAAATTGTCTGACATAAGGCCAGACAGAAGAAGTCTCCTAACAACTAGAACTACTGGGTTCTGCTTTTAACATGGAGGTTGAGAAGCTTCTTGTCCCGTTGGCCAGTGGTAGCTTGGGACTAGACTGAATGACTCAGAAGACCACTTCCACACTGAGGTAACCTTGGAGAACCCCATACGAATTTGGACCTGGAAGGGAATCTTTTAAATACCAGAAAAGTAACAGTTCTTAAGAAAAACCAGAGAAAGCACCAGAGCCTTTGAAGAGTCTTTAAACATCCTTTAATTTTGCAGCTTCAAGAGTGACACACAAGCAGTTACACAGCTCAGAGGGAACCCATCTCAGCATGTTAAACCCAGCTGGGCTGACAATTTACTTGGCAAATACAAGTGCAGTGTATTCTTGCTTTGGAGGGATGGTATAAACTCCTCACGCTCAGAGAATAAGGAACCTTCTACAGGGTGGCTTTGCATGGTCAATGCAGGGCAGAAATAGTGACCTGAGAACACCTCAGAGACTGCAGAGCTGGGACCTGCCCTCTTCCTACCCTCGCTGATCCCTGGTGCTGAGCTACATAAGCCTGGGTGTCCTTCAAATCAAATGCCGATTACAAAATATCTTTGGAGCCGGGGAGGCTCAAAAGATATACTCAGAAAAAAAAAAAGAGAATTACGTTTCACTATTACCTTATATTGGCAATTTTCTCCTACATACATCCACCATCATCCAGTGCAGAACGCGCTGTAGAAACCGATGCCATATGGCTCTGCGATAATGAAGAAGTCGAAGTGGAAACAAATGGTCCCATGTTACCTCCCACTAGGAGAATTGGCTTATCGCTGTCTGAAGGAATAAGCAGCTAGATCTCTTTGCAGTGGAAACAGCAGAAAACTTAATGCGTCTACAACTGTCACGGAGAATAGTACTGGTAGAGCTGAAAGAGGCTTCAAAACCATCAAGATCCCACCTACGAGCAACAGGTCTGCGCTTTGACTGTCATCGTGTGGTCTGAACTTCCCCTGAAGACTCCCACCTAACCCAGTGTGAAATCTTCTCTTTTCCCACCCCGCCAGACACCAGCTTGCCTTCCATCTCAAGGCAAAGCAGCAGCAACACAGCAAAGCCAAATATCCCACCCAAATCTCCACCAGGATAACCTGTTCCTGCTTGGAGAACGCGTTCTTGGGAGAGCACGTTAAAGAAGCGTTACGTGATTACATACCAAAAATCCCCGAAACAACCCCAAAACCAAATTACAAATGGCGTTTCCCTTCTCACCAGTACGATGCCACCCAAAAAACAGGCGCTTTTGCCTTTGATTATAACAGAGACGCGGAGGGTCTGCAGCCTGGCAGCCCCCGCTGCTTGGTTCATAAGACCGAGAGAGCAGATTACACGGTGGTGATTTTCTTGTCCTTGGTGGCCTGTTTGATAGCAGCCTGCTCACAAATGATCTCCTTCAACCGCTGCAACCTCATGTTCTGGGTGGTTTGGTCTCCCACACCCGTCTGGCTCCGGTGCAGTAAGTTCAGGGCGTAGATGTATTCCAGCTCTGTGTACTTCACCCCTTGATCCACCACCAGGTTCAGCAGCTCGTCTGCTGTGTTGTAGAGCATCTCGTAATACTGCCTGAAAAGCAAGCAAACAAAAAAATACACTCTGGTGAACAGCGATCCTTGATGCTCCAGAACCTTTATTTCTGGAGAATACCACCACCTCTCACTTTATTCAGCAGTGCCAAGAGCAAAGAAGGCTGCGTCAGGTGCTGCACACGAGGAGATGCCAAGTGGGCACCTATCTCACAAACCTGCTCCCCACACACTTCCATACTCAGCTGAAAGAATAACTATGGGCAACTGAGGGCTCCTCCTTCCTAGTAGTTACCACCAGCTGCATCCTGGGCTGCATCCCCAGCAGCATGGCCAGCAGGGCAAGGAGGGGGATTCTGCCCCTCTGCTCCGCTCTGGGGAGGTTCTACCTGGAATATTGTGTCTAGCTCTGGAGTCCTCAGCACAGGAAGGACATGGAGCTGCTGGAATGGGTGGAGAATAGGCCATGGAGGTGCTGGGAGGGCTGGAGCCCCTCTGCTGGGAGGACAGGCTGAGAGAGTTGGGGGGGTTCAGCCTGGAGAAGAGAAGGCTGCAGGGAGACCTTTAGGCCCCTTCCAGTCCCCAGGGGAGCTGCAGGAGAGATGGGAAGGGACTCTTGATCAGGGAGTGGAGTGATAGGATGGGGGGTAATGGTTTTACACTGGAAGAGGGGAGATTGAGATGAAATACTGGGAATAAATTCTTTCCTGTAAGTGTGGTGAGACTATGGCACCGGTTGCCCAGAGAAGCTGTGGCTGCCCCATCCCTGGAGGGGTTCAAGGCCAGGTTGGAGGGGGCTTTGATCAACCTGGTGTAGTGGGAGGTGTCCCTGCCCAGGGCAGGTGTTTGGAACTGGATGATCTTTAAGGTCTCTTCCAACCTGAACCATTCTGTGATTCTATGATTCTACAATTCTATGTCATTGTTTGGTAGCCAGCAGATAGAAAGCAGTATATAGGTACAGGTGCACGTATATACATGTACACGTGGTGATGCACAGATGCATATCTGCTCACTGAGCCTGCAAAAACAGGCTTCTGGAAAGGAAAGGAGTCGCAGGGGAAAGGGAAGTGGAGATTTTTGTCCCTAATGAAGCCCTCTTGCAGAGAGATGCTAATTCGGAGCATGGGAAGAGCTCCAAGCTCAACACTCCAGAGACCTCCAATGCCACCGAGACATACAATTTGAGAGAAAAAATATTAAATAATGCAAAATAAAATTTGAGCCAGGAGCTGAGGTGCCTCTTTTAATAAGTAAAAGATCATCTGAAGAGAAGGGCATAATATAGAGGCTGCAGTGCAGGCTGGTTTAAATTAATGTAAAGTGGCATTAGTGAAAGAATGGATTTCCAAGGAAGGGAATTTAAGCAAGTACTTATTGGAAGGGAAAATGTGTCACGGGCCAAGGAAGCAGTGGGGCAATTCTGACAGCTGCCAATCCAACCACTGCAGAAAAGAAAAAGGATGTGGGACCGGGTTATTTGCCCCGATTCCACATCCCAGGTGGGAGAGGTGAAACTTGTGAGAGCTGCTGGGCTCCTTTGAGAATTTTTCTTCCCCCCCTACCTCCCCTTCCAAACTGATTAAGGTTTGAAACCAGAATAAGAGCGTGTGGCTCTCGGAAAGCACTTGCCTAGAGGTCACGCAGCAGAAGGGGAATCAGGACTTTAGTGCCATTTATATTTAGCACTTTTGTGAATTTAGAAATTTTGTGAGGAGAAAGACCTAGGAGTCCTGGTGGACAACAGGATGACCATGAGACAACAATGTGCCCTTGTGGCCAAGAAGGCCAATGGCATCCTGGGATGCATCAGGAAGAGTGTGACCAGCAGGCCGAGGGAGGTCATCCTCCTGCTCTGCTCTGCCCTGGTGAGGCTCCATCTGGAGCACTGGGACCAGTTCTGGGCTCCCCAGTTCAAGAAGGACAGGGAACTGCTGGAGCGGGGACAGCAGAGGACTACAAAGATGATTAGGGGCCCAGAACATCTCTCTGATGAGCAAGGGCTGAGGGACTTGGGTCTAGAAAAGAGGAGACTGAAGGGGGATCTGATCAATGCCTATAAATACTTAAAGGGTGGGTGTCAAGAGGATGGGGCCGGTCTTTTCTCAGTGGTGCCCAGTGACAGGACAAGAGGAAATGGGCACAAACTTGAATATAAGAAGGTCCACCTAAACATGAGGAGGAACTTCTTTCCTTTGAGGGTGGCAGAGCCCTGGAGGAGGCTGCCCAGAGAGGTGGTGGAGTCTCCTTCTCTGGAGACATTCAAAACCTGCCTGGATATGTTCCTGTGCAACCTGCTGTAGGTGGACCTGCTTTGGCAGGGGGGGTGGACTAGATGATCTCCAGAGGTCCCTTCCAATCCCATGAGATTCTGTGATTCTGTGAATTTCCCCATCTGTACTAAGGGGTAAGATCTGGTGTTGGGGGTTCTGTGGTCTAGATATTGACAAGACAAAGCATCCAGTCCAGAGGGAGCTGTGGAAATAGAAGGCTTTACAAAGCTCCTTTAGGCAGAAGGGTTCCCAACCCTGAGTAGACCCTTCCAGGTCAGGGATGAGGAGAAGGTTCCACTCCTCTGCAGCAAGCTCCAGCAAGCGATGAACCTTTGCTTGGGGGTTAGGTCTGTTTGGGGTGTCAAAACCAAATGAGGTGGTGCAGGTGACAAAGGCACAGCAGAGGCTCAGGCTCATCCTCCTTGATAACACTGACACTACTCTAAACTCTCTCCCAGCCAGAAAAACACGGCTCGTTCTTCAGCTGAAGCAGTTAAAGGGACATCTAGTTACTAGGCTGGGACTAATAAAGCCCCGTGGGTCAGCGGTCTAAGGATGAGTTTTAATTTCAGCACCCCTCTTGAACTATAATTAGTCCTGTAATGTTGACGCTTGAACTCGGCAGCATTAAATAGCTGTATCTGGGATGGCTCAGAAACGAAGATCCCAAATTTGAATGGCAGCTACCTACCAGCCGGGTCTACAGCATCCTTCTGGCACCTTGATGTGTGGCTCATCCCCGAGTTCCCAGAAGCCTCAACGGTTTAGAAAATCGGGGTATTTATCAAGACGCTTCAATACACAGGCAGAAATCTAATATAAGGTTAACTTTGAGGGTAGTGGCAGAACCTCGAGTACGGTTACACACACAATGTGTCGAAAAACCAGTAAGATTGCCAAGGTAAACACCTGGATTTAGGGAACATTGATCACCTTCAGGGAATTTAGTCTGAGCCGATGTCAAATGAGGTTTTACCTTTGCCAGCTCTGGCTCGGTTTTCAACCAAAGGACAGAGAGGAGATCTTGGATGGGGTGATCTTTCTAGAGATGGCAAGGCTTTGCTCTAAAGCACAGGACTCGTGGCCTTCCCAAGGTGACAGAGCACCTTAAGAGAAGAAGGAGCGAGAACTAAAGCGGCTCCATCTGCAGCCCAGACCGCTCACCGGACAAACCCAGCCACGCAAACCCACCTTTACCCCAAGTCCTTACAGCTGCCTTCCCTTTTAGCCTGTCCCAAATCTTGGATTACTGAAGAATTTTGCACCTGATATACGCAGGATTCATCTGTCGCTCTTTTCAGCATCAGATTATTTTTTAATTAAAAACTCCCTACGAAATAAAAAAAGAGAGCGGGCGAGACAGCGCGAGCGAGCGAAAGGTATGCATTTTTAATTGGGTGCAATTAAAAAACCTGCTGCTTTGGCATGGCATTGCCTTTGGCCAAACCCTATTTGCATGAGTAATTATTCACTCCATTACGAAGTCTGCTCAACTTTGCCTCCCTTGTCTTTGAAAGTATTAATAAATATTGATCAGACACACTCCTGTTTGCCTTTGCCCAAGCAGCTCTGATGGACTCATCTTCTGATGTTATCAAATAATGAAATATGAAAGAGCGAGTGGGATGAGCCTCTTGTTCTGTGATTTTTTATTTAGGCTCTTCATTTTACTTTCAGAAGTGTATTTGTCCCTGCCATTATAAATGCTCTTTTTGATTATCAAGAGGAGGTTGAGCAAAGCAAGCTAGTAAGGGATGGGGGAAACAAATGGACGACAGGTGAGGGAAATCTCTCTTCAGCGAAAGGCGGGCAAGAAACTGCTTTGTTTTTTTAAAGCTGAGATTTAAAACCAGGGAGAGGAATTAATATTTATTAAAAGCCGATTCTATCGCCTGACAAATAGGTTAATAAATAATAATAGTGGATTAGCATACCTAACCCAAAAGCAAATTTAGCTTCCCAAGCCCTCGGTCGGCTTCCGCGTGAGCCCAGCTAAGCAGCCGTAAGCTGATTTACCCTGCACCGAGCAGCAGCCTGGGCAGTAAGAGCCTCCCAGGGCCCAGCGGCGAGATATTTGGGGTAAGAAGAGACCAACAGATCAAAGCTGACCTCACGAACCTTTCCTCACCTGAGCAGGAAGTCAGGGATGCGACTGATGGGAGCAAAGTGACCTGACCTCATCTCATCAGGGATATATGTTTGTCCACGTGCTTTCTTGACAGTTGTTATTTATTTGCATTGTGCTGAAAAGCGTAGGTGGGACTTGCTGAGCTGATCTGATACGACAGATCATACACATAAACGTGGTACAGGTTCTTACAGAGCATCTCTCCCGATTTGCCGTGGAAATACCAATAACTGCTGTTTTACAAGGGGACGGAAACATTCATCTGGCTCCAAGCCCGTAGCTCTTTAGGATGGTAAATACCTGGCCGAACTCTCCACTTATGCTCAACTCCAGTGTTGATGGCCATATTTTGGAGGAGCGAGGAGCAAAGGACTGCCTAAGGTGTCCAAAGTCCTTATTACCCAGCTCATAGAGGATGGATGAACTAGTTTTGCGGGTTCATATGACAAAGATCTGCTCCAAAGAAGATAAGATCCATCCTTACAATGCTCCTTCATGAGCTTATCTCACATCCCCGCAAGTCAACCAACCTAGACATCTGTGACCTGTTCCTCTGACTATTGGCAATGGGATTGGGTTCAAAGTTTCTGAACTAACCCTTGAGTTCTTTGGGCATTTTTTTAGGACAAACACATACCTTAAAGCAAATAATGCCTAATCCAAAGCCCAGATACAACTATACTTTTTCTGCTCACTTTATCAGGCTGGAGTTGGCCCAGGACAATCTATCATCATCTGAAGAACATCTTTGTACTAAAAGCAGATAGGGAAGGATAAATATCATTGGAGGAAATTGTTCCCAAGTGAAAGAAAAAATATCCCATGGGAAAACCAAAACGGAAGAAGCCAATTAACACCAAAACAGGATTTTTAAAAAATTAGTAGTTTTAAAACAAAATGTCAAGTTACCAACAATGAAGCCATTTTGAAAGGATGCAGTTTGAGTGTATATATATATATCTATCTATCTCTCAAAAAAAGATGGTCTCTTGAACTCTATTCTTGGAGACAGAGCAAAAAAAAAATAAAGAGGTTTTCTCATTTAGAAAAAAAATCTCTGGAAAGGCAATCAGGATGAGACAAGCTCCTCTGAGGGCTATTAATACCGTTCTCCATTTAAATGCTAATGTTAACCTATAACCCAAGGCCTGCACACAAAAAAATTTTTTTTCAAAAGATGGCCAGGTGAATTCAAAATTAAATTCTGATTTCCCTGAGAATGACTTGATCTCTTCTTAAGAGAAAGACCTTCAGACGAATGGAGTGATGTTTCAGAATAAAGGATCTAACTTTAATTATTCCTTCATTATACAGCCGGGTGCCCACTCTGCAGTAGGGCGGACAGAAAGAGATTCACAAGGCAAGAGCTCCGATCTGGGTGCTGACTTACCCAAACAGGATGAAAAAATATCTCTGCCTTATCTCCTTCCCTTTTGGGGGATTAGGGAGTCGCTTTTATAGCAGCCAAAAATATCTCAGGTACTCTAGTAAGTCAAAAAGGTTAAATATGAAGCACTTACAGACTAAATCTAGACAAAAAAGCCACAAGACAGGACAATGAGCATGAAAGTGAAGATGAAAAAAGACCAAAGCTGCAGTTACAAAGTCACTCGATTTTGCTACATGCAGATCTTGGTGGAACCGCTACATTTAAATAGACAGAGGAGGTGAGTGAGCGCAGGAAGGGAAGACACGACAAGAAATGCCATGACTTCAGTTCATAGAATCATAGAATGGTTTGGGTTGGAAAGGACCGTAAAGATCATCCAGTTCCAACCCCCCTGCCCTGGGCAGGGACACCTCCCACCAGACCAGGTTGCTCAAAGCCCCATCCAGCCTGGCCTTGAACCCCTCCAGGGATGGGGCAGCCACAGCTTCTCTGGGCAACCTGTTCCAGGCTCTCACCACCCTCACAGCAAAGAATTTCTTCCTGAGATCTCATCTCAATCTCCCCTCTTTCAGTGTAAAACCATTTCCCCTTGTCCTGCGGCTCCACTCCCCAATCAAGAGTCCCTCCCCATCTCTCCTGTAGGTCCCCTTCAGGCACTGGAAGGCCTTTATAAGGTCTCCCTGGAGCCTTCACATCTCCAGGCTGAACACCCCCAACTCTCTCTGCCTGTTCTCGCAGCAGAGGGAGCTCCAGCCCTCTGATCATTTTCGTGGCCCTTCGCTGGACCCGTCCCAACAGCTCCATGTCCCTCCTGTTTTGAGGACTCCAAAGCTGGACACAGTTCACGTGATGCAGAAGAAATGGATTTTTAGGACTGGTTTGACCGAGATGAGAAGCACATGGGACTGTTCTGTCTGTGAAGCATGAGACGTTGAGGTGGGGAAGGGAAAGAGATGAGGACAGAGTTGATGGTTACAGGGCACTGGAGATGGAGGGGAAGAGGTGAGCTCTCGCATGCAGGATTTTGCAAAGCAAGTTCTGAAAACCTGAAATAGCAAGACAAGGAAAATCCACATAAACCAGCAATTACTGTAATTTCTACACCTCATGAAGACTGCAGTGATGTTTGCATACACAGCTCAGTGATCAGCATTTTAAAGCAAGAGTCTGCAAGCACGGATGCTGGTTCTTCTTCCGTCTTGGGAGCTTATGATGATGAAATAGGAACTAGCGATGGAAGGCTTCTGCTACATCAGATATCCACTCTCTAACCACCGCTCATCTCAAACTGCAACCTTCAAGTCCCGAGTGGAGTTACAGTCCGAAAACATACAAGAAAATATCATTACTCTCAGGACACTATTCCACAGGGGAAATGTATATCCTGACCATCATTTCTTAAGGTTTCTTTCTTGATTTTTAATTAACCTGGAGCAGTTCTGGGGACAACAGTAATTCCCATTCTCTGCCTCCAGAAGAACCCAAAGTGCTTTAGGAATTCACACATCAGAGATGTTACTGCTGTGCTAGTCAACCTTAGCTCCTCTTCCAAACCATGCCAAGAGGTGGACACCTCTCGTGTCTGCTTGGGCTGAGATGAACTGTGGCTGAGAAGCATCTATGGACTATAGAAGGAACCTAAAATTGGGCCAAAAGTGTCTGTGTGCCGCTGTGATCTACATCTTCTTCAGGTGCACCAGAGCCCACCTCATTCATGGTCTCCGGGATCTCCACACACTGCAACAGGCGGCACAATGTGGGGCAGGAGGCACAGACGGCTCTGAGCTCTGTTACTACAGGAGAAGAATGTCAAGAATGTAAAAAACCCTCAAAAATCCAAAATGTGCAAACGCCCAAGATGTGAAATGGTTTGTGGAAGAAAATAAAACACGAGAGGAAGAAATAAAAATGAATTTATAACATAATGGTGCTTCACGCTCCTGTGGTACCTCTGCAAATCACAGCCCTTAATAAATACTGAGGGCTGTGATGTAAGGATAGTATTAGTTGTTTTTTTCACAGCCGTAAGAGATAAAAATTATTTGTCCAAGGTAGACAATGTCAGAGATGGGAAGCCCCAGCACCTTGATCAGTACTGTCAGTGCTTTTGGGACTGCAGCGCACAGAATTCTGATCAGGGTGCAGAGCCAGGCAAGAAAAGTATACCTGGAGTACTGTGTGCAGGTCTGGAG
>VXAK01023791.1:0-26148 GCA_013399435.1 Arenaria interpres | reverse complement strand
GCCCTGGGCAACCTGGTCTAGTTGGGGGTGTCCCTGCTGACTGTGGGGAGGTCGGACTAGATGACCTTTGGAGGTCCCTTCCGGCCCGGACAATTCTATGATTCTATGAAAGTAGGTGGATTTATTCAAAACGGTGTAATTACAGTCTTTTAATTAAAGACAACAAATTATAACACTCAGATACTTTCCTTTTTAAAACCTAAACCACACAGACAGCGTAAAAACCACTATAGACAAACCAGCTCTCCCGTGCGTCAGCCTCTACGTAGATTAAACAGCTTTTTTAATGGATAGTTTTGGAAAAAAAACAACTCAGGCAACACCTTTGGGTGCTACGAGCAGCTCTGTGTCGCTGAAACACTTGGTTTTCTCTCTACTGTGAATCTTTTTGTAAAACACAGATGGTAAATCTCCTGTAAAACACGCAGGTAAGTAGCAGAGGAAAAGGTAAGGTACCTGGAGAACAACTGCTCTTCCAAAAGATCTCTCCTTTTCTCTCTCCTCCTTTTCACCTCGATACCGGCTCAGCTCTCCCTTATCTATGACTTCCTTATTAATATTTCCTTCTGATTTCCTTTTCCCTTCCTCCCGTGGTTTGTCACAGAATCACATGGGGTTGGAAGGGACCTCTGGAGATCATCTAGTCCAACCCCCCTGCCAAAGCAGGTCCACCTACAGCAGGTTGCACAGGAACATATCCAGGCAGGTTTTGAATGTCTCCAGAGAAGGAGACTCTACCACCTCTCTGGGCAGCCTCCTCCAGGGCTCTGCCACCCTCAAAGGAAAGAAGTTCCTCTTCATGTTTAGGTGGAACTTCTTATATTCAAGTTTGTCACTGGTGACTTGGCTGATGCTGCCCCGCTGGGATGAGGAGATGCCTGAGGATCCCTTGGTGGCATCATGTCGGGGAGAACCCGCGCACGTGGCGCTTCCAAACCATTCCCCCAACGACGCCAGCCACCCTGGCCTTCCGCCGTGATACATGGTAATTACACGCCTTTTCAAAGGAAGGATAAATCCATTAAAACCCATTAAGTAATTTTTCAAAAACAATGTCTGAGACACTCCTTGTAGCTCCATACCGGCTGCTATAATGAAGGATGGAATTCCTTGCTCTCCAAATGGAACTTTATAGGGTATTAAATAAGCACCCTCAGCACTTATCTAAATCTTTAATTAGTTCTATAATATACTGATGATATCAAGGCTAATTAAATTTATACAGATAAAGAGCAATGAAATTCTAACCAAGTGAGCTGGAAAGTACATATTAAATAGTAAATTTAATGGTTCAAGCAGATAAATGCAATTTTATATAAAAAATTAAATTCAATTTACATGTTGTATTAAAATTGATTTTGAGTGTGCAAATGATTGGAAAAAATCTTTTTAATATATCAGTAAAAGTGCTAATCCGGCCTGTTTAAATATCAGTTATTAATGCCAGCATTTGCAAATAAGCCACACGCATTTGCATTTTTACTGCATATAGTAAAAAGAAAAAAATTATCTATACCATATGCCAGTTTATAAAGAATATTAAGCAATTTTTCCCTCATGCATAAATGAGAGGAAATGTGGAAATGAATGTAGCCTGAAAGGAGAAAGAGTCAGCAGTTCGATGGAAAGTACTGCAAAGATTGCTCCAGTCAGCAAAAAATAATACAATTTTAGCTACCCTTTGGGAACAACAATTACTGTGGTGAAATGCCCAGCTTTATTTAGGATCAAGTGGCTTGGAACTGGATACAAAAACCCGGCGCTGTAATTGGGGAGATGGTCGGTGGTGCAAGTTTGCTGGTTTTTAATAAACCCAGGAATGTTTGGTAGCTACCGATGGGTGAAGGACACGTCTGATGGGATCTGCTTGCTAAGGGGCAGAACAGGCTGCAACAGCGTGAGCTGCCGTAGGAAATTATAAGGTCCATCAAGTCAACGTCTGCCTGTAGAAGGTTGCGGTCGGGCCTCAGTGCTTCAAAGGAGGTTTGAACCACTTGCTGGAGTCAGGCCAACAGCCCCAACTTCTCGAAAACTCCAGTTTGTGGGGTTTTTTTCTGGCCACCTTTGTTCATTGGGTTTGAATGCTGCAGTGGCTTCAGAAATTAAGGACACGAGATTTTTTGGGGGGACATGCTAACACCAGATATGGTTTGCTATATTTTTTTGTTGTTGTTGATCACATTGCTGTTTCTCATGGAAGAGCCCTTTATTGGATTCACTCATGGCACTATCGTTTCTTCTGGTAGTACTGTCCAGAGTCATTACCTTGTGCCAACCAAGAAATCTCTGAAGTTGGAGAAGTGACCTACAGACCTCCACTTGCTCAAGACCTATCCAAACCAGGAAGAAAACAAATCGTGAACCAGCCTCAAGCCCTACCCAGTGGCTCATCGGCATCAGTTACCACCACCACCAAGACCTCAAGGGGATTGATTGCCATGATCTCCTACTTACCAATGGAGAAGAAATGGGGCGAAGTCAATTCATCCTACATTAAAATAAATAGTTATATTGGGTTGAAGTGTCCTGTGGAGGTTGATTGTTATAAAGAAAGGAAGCAGCCAGGATGGATTCAATGCCAAATTTTTAGATGGTTGAAAGTAAGGGCCATGTAGGGTCAAGAAGATTATCAGAGGGCTGGAGCCCCCTCTGCTGCGAGAACAGGCAGAGAGAGTTGGGGGTGTTCAGCCTGGAGATGTGAAGGCTCCAGGGAGACCTTATAAAGGCCTTCCAGTGCCTGAAGGGGACCTACAGGAGAGATGGGGAGGGACTCTTGATCAGGGAGGGGAGCCCTAGGACGAGGGGGAACGGATTTGAACTGAAAGAGGGGAGATTTAGATGGGATGTCAGGAAGAAATTCTTTGCTGTGAGGGTGGTGAGACACCGGCCCAGGTTGCCCAGAGAAGCTGTGGCTGCCCCATCCCTGGAAATGTTCAAAGCCAGGTTAGATGGGGCTTTGAACACCTGGTCTGGTGGGAGGTGTCCCTGCTCATGGCAGGGGGGTTGGAATGAGATGATCTTTGAGGTCCCTTCCAACTCTGACCACTCTGAGATTCTATGATACTATGACATCAACACAGAACTGTGGGTTTCCTGGATGGAGGAGTTAATGCTCAAGAGCTTCAATGCTCTCCTCCATGCATTCTCTGTTGGCCACTGGCCAGATGGACATTTCATCACACCTAACATGCCCGTTCTCAGTACTTCTCCTGATGCTTAGGAGCTTCCAGATTTGCAGGCCAGAGGTATTTATGACCAGCCGCTACTCGTTTGCTTTTGCAGAAACATTTTCGGCTGAAATTGCTTTTCCCTCTCTAACATATTTAGGGCAAAAGACGTATTTAGGGAGAGAAGCCATTGCCTCCCTGAGGTATTGTTGTAGTAGGTAAAGCAAGAAGGCACCTTTTAATTCCTCCTTTTGAAAAATACTGCTCCTGAAAGAACATTAACCCAAGCCCGAGCAAGTATGGACACTGCTGTGTGCAGTACAACTGTGGCCTCTTCTGGCCATTCTTGGTGAAATTCTAGCTCCAATGATCTCAACTTTTTGAGCCAACAGATCCACATTATGGTATTTTTTTGCCAGACAGCACAAACCCTTAGCATTTAAAATGAAAACATTATCAAGGCAACATCAGTGCAGGAAAAGACCCGCAGCCATAGACGTGGTTTCTATCTCTATTCACCACTGCATGGAAAAGCCAAGTCTGGTTGTCTTACTGATGGAGACACATCCCTTTGCTCACCGCTCCTTACCTACAGGCTGCAAACCCCAGACCTGCAGTGCCTCCTTGGAAAGAGGCTTCCTTGGAAAGACAGTGGCTCCTTGGAAACCAGTTGGTCCCTACAGAGCGAGAAGAGGACCCCAGCACTGTTTCTAAACTGATGGAGTAGTTCATAGCCATGAAAAGCAGAGAAATCGCTCTGAACTGCTGTTTTTATCTCATTTCAGAAACGCATCCTCTAACTGTACAAAACCTCCAGACAATCAACAAGAACTCTGCTGTGAGAACTGAACCTGTAGGTTTTTGTATTAATTTATTAACCTGCTCCTTCAGTTCCCCCTTGTACATCTCAACGCACTTTAGAGACACCATACACAAAACTTCTCCATTTTCTCAAACTTTCTTTTGTGGTGGAGAAAATGAAGATCTCATTTGGGATTAAGGGGTCAAAGTGAAGTCCTTTATGTGTGGAACTGGATGGCCACAAGCCAGTAACAGCCAGCCCCACTGATGCTCACCTCCCAGGGCCAGCTTTCCCACTGGTGCCTGCCTTTGAACCCTTCCAGGGATAAACCCCACATTTTGCGGATGATTCTTTGAATCTGCACATTTGCATGCTACAAGTGAAGGAAGGATGAATTTTGTGGAGCGCACCAAACAGTTAACAGATGGCAAAAAATTACAATCATTTACTAAGTTGCGTTGGGCTTAAGAAAACAACCTGGAATATGAAGGCACTGAATCTTATTAAAGAAGACATATTTTACATATTGCTTCTTCTAAATACAAGCTGTTCCTCATGAAAGCATAAAACTTGCTATTACTTGCACCTCTTTTCTTCTTCTCTTTGTTTTTGCACACACGACAATGTGGAATACGGCATCTGATCTATGACTTCTGTTTGCACTTGAGAGACCGACTTCAGCTTCAGATGTTAAGGCACTTAGGTGATGTGAGATGCCATCTGAATTTTATGTCTTTTCTATATTATTTGATCTCAGATCTGGAATACAAATTGTGAAATACAAGGCAAGCGAGCTTTACAGCCGTCAATAAAACCCCAGTAAGAGATTCCACGCTGCAGACCGTTTCCTGAAAGCGATACCTATCTCGATATGTTGACATCACATGTGGATATTCAAAAGCAGCGCTCTGGATTTAATTAGTTTTAATACCTTCTTAAAATACAAAAATGGAGGGTTTTTTGGCCTTTACCTGAGCGTATGGATTTCTCTTGGCTACGAAGCGCAGGTTCATTACGGGACAGATTTAATTGCTACCTCAGAGTTTGTGTGTTGATATTCTACATCTGATGTGTGAAAGTTCAGGGCCGCCAATCAGGCACGGTGCAGATGCCACTCCGCAAAATGTTCTCAGACAGTCTCCATCTGTCAGATATGGTAATGCTCGCGCTCCGTCAATAATTCACCTCCTTAACTCCGTGTTTCCTGCGTTCGAGTCAGAATTTTGAATGTCAGCCTCACCTGAGGGTCTGTCTTGGACAGACAGGAATTGCCTGAGCTGCATTCCCCATTCAGCCTGTGCTGTTTTGTGCCCTGGAGCCAGTCGCCTTCTGCAGTTGAAGAATCATCTCACAGTTTGCTCAGTTTTTTACTGATTTAGCTGCAAGGGACAAGTTCACTTTTGGGATAGCATTTTCATCTCATTCAAGGATGGAGGTGAGAGGATAATGTATGACCAGCAAGGTGAAGGTGGGGGATTCTGCCTCTGCTCCACTCTGGGGAACCCCCACCCAGTTCTGCCTCCAGCTCTGGAGTCACCAACACCAGAATCATAGAATCATAGAATTGTCCAGGCCAGGAGGGACCTCCAAAGGTCATCTAGTCCGACCTCCCCACAGTCAGCAGGGACACCCCCAACTAGACCAGGTTGCCCAGGGCCTCGTTGAGCCTCACCTTGAATATCTCCAGGGAAGGGGCCTCAACAACCTCCCTGGGCAACCTGTTCCAGTGCTCCACCACCCTCACAGAAAAGAAGGACATGGACCTGTTGGAGCAGGGCCAGATGAGGCCCTGGAGATGCTGGGAGGGCTGAAGCCCCTCTGCTGTGAGGACAGGCTGAGAGAGCTGGGGGGGTTCAGCCTGGAGAAGAGAAGGCTCCAGGGAGACCTTACTGTGGCCTTTCAGTACTTAAAGGGGGCTTACAAGAAAGATGGGGACAAACTTTTTGGTAGGGCCTAAGGACAAGGGGTGATGGTTCTAAACTGAAAGAGAGGAGATTCAGACTCGATAGAAGGAAGAAATTTTTCCCGCTGAGGGTGGTGAGGCACTGGCTCAGGTTGCCCAGAGAGGTGGTAGATGGTATTTTACACCCTACCAGCCGTGTCCTGCCTGGTCCTACACCTCCCAAGTAAAACCTTCCCGATTCCTGGATGCCACTGCATCGACAGGTTGAGCCGCTCCCCGCCTCAAACCTAATTAAGAGAGAGGCCTCTGCAAACGATGCGACTTCAGTGCGCAGAAAAGTGATGAGCAGTGACTCTTAGAAACATATCGCACAGCATCGATATCTGTTATTTCCTAGCAGATCACCGGGTATGAAGCATTGCAGTTTCTAATGAGATCTGACTGACAGGGTAAACCAATCTGCTACTTAAGGACTTGCATGTGTCTTTCTATCTGTGGGGCTCGTGCTAGAAAGAGGCAGCCTACTGTGAAAAAGGCAGGACATTTTTCTAATTGCTTCCATTTGCAGGCTGGAGTGAGGCAATAGAGATGCATTTCAAGCTGACAATCCAATATTTACCTTTATTTCAGCTGCAGAGAGATGCCCGGGATGGTTGTTCTTCACACATTGATGGTTCCCCCTTTCTTTGCCATTTCTTTATTTTTCTTTTTTTTTTTTTGGTGTGTTTATCATGCCAACTTCCCTTCCTAAAAAAAAAAAAATCCATCCTTTCTCGAAGAGCTGTGTTTGCTGTGCATTTAAGCAGGAGCTCCCAGCAGACTCCCACACCTTCAGCACACGAACTCGGCGCAGGCAGAGCCCACCTTTAAGCAGGGGAGCAGAAAGCAATTTCTAGATCAAACAGCAGCTCCAAGAAGGTTGCGGGAGAGCTCAGACGCGGAGTTTTGACATTCACCTACGCTTACGGGGATAGGTATTTCCCCTGGGATGACTCCGGAGGTTTGTTCAGGCTCAGTCTCGAGTCTGGGGCTAAATGTTGACCTTGTTTGAACAGTGTCAATCAAGGCAGGCCAAGGCTGGATGACAGAGACACCTCAAGCCAGAACTACCTCCATGATGTTATTTAACCCTTTAGGAACTATACGATGTAACAGGAGATTTGCTTGTTACATCCCCATTAGGTTGGCAAATTAAACAGCATTTAAATGGCCATCCTAGAATGACAAAACTATAGAATGGTTTGGGTTGGAAGGGACCTTAAAGATCATCAAGTCCAACCCTCCTGCCATGAGGAGGGACATCTGCAACTAGACCTGGTTGTTCAGAGCCCCATCCAACCTGATCTGGACTGTCTCCAGGGATGGGGCAGCCACAGCTTCTCTGTTCTGGTGTCTCACCATCCTCACAGGAAAGTATTTCTTCCTAATATCTCATCTGAATCTCCCCTCTTTCAGTTTAAAACCCTTCTCCCTCCTCCTATGGCTCCCCTCCCTGATCAAGAGTCCCTCCTCAGCTTTCCTGGAGCCCCTTTAGGGACTGGAAGGGGCTCAATGGGCTCCCAGGAACCTTCTCTTCTCCAGGCTGAACCCTCCCAACTCTCTCAGCCTGTCCTCACAGCAGAGGGGCTCCAGCCCTCGGAGCATTTTTGTGATCCTCCAGTCCCTTCCACCTGCCCTTGGCAAAGCTTTCCCGTAACACCAGACAGCTCTTATGGCTCACGTAAGAGCCATAAGCTGTTACTATGAGCTCACAGGTGAGCAAGGAGGATCTTCCTCCATGGAAACCGGGCAGAACTCATTGAGCCCACGCATTGAGCCCACACTACGCCATTGCTGCCAACATACAGCTTGGTTTTGCTCCACATTTTTGCCACAGTCACCCACATGCCAAATTCTGTGTATTCAAGTAAAGCAAATGTTGACGAGCGGTCTGTTATTTGCAAGAACCCCCACGAGGCCATCATGACTACCCGGACTCACACCCACAGGACGTACTTTCCAAACGTGGGCTGCAAAGAAAACCAACACCCACCCCACGTCCTGCAGACCTGGATGCACAAAACCATCCGATTCCAGCTGGGAGGTCTAAACTTAGACCTTATATTAAAGCAGCTGCAGTTCTACAAGCAACTGGTCAGTGGCTCAGCATCGTCACGGAGGCCAAAGTCACCAAAGGTGGAAATTAAGAAGAAAAACTTCTAACAAGAAAAATCCCTTCCCTTTAATTACCATTAGCAATGCAGCATGACAGAGAGAGATAAACACACACGCACCTACACAAATAAGGAGCTTGGGAACACAAAGTAATTACTTTGATTTTTTTTTTCCTTCCCACCGCCATTCAGAACTTATTAGTCTCAAGAAAGCACATATCAGCAAAAGACTGTCACCTCAGGGATAAATGAGGAATTTGTTTGTAATTCATTTCCTGGAGAATATATCCTGATGCTGTTAACGCAGAGTAGGAACGTGCTCTGGCCAAGTCTCACCGCCGCCAAAACCACTTCTTAAAAACGTTTATTCACATCTTCCTGAGCTTGTTTCCCTGGAAATGGGAACGCCGGTTTCTGCTGGCTGAGAAGTTCACCCCCATTGATTGCTTCGCTAACTCACCAAGAACCACGCAAAGAAAGTCAATGAAGCCTCTCAGTTTTTCAGTCCATTTCCAGTTTAGGGAAATTGAATTAATCTCTTTACTCGGAGCAACTCAGACATCCACATTCAGGCACTGAAAATCATTACAGAGGCCACTAAAACCTATATCTTTAAAGGTTACAGTGCGAAGATTAAAAGCGCCTGAGGGAAAAAAAAAACCTGAAATGGCTGATCAAAATAAAACCATTGAGTCAACAGCAAAAGCCTGGGCAGGACCGGCGCCTTCCAGTACCGACTGATGTGTGAAGATGCTTCTTCCGCCACACGGAGCGATACCGGGGAAGAGTGGATGCTACGTGATTTCACACACCACGGCCTGTTCGGACATTAGGGAGGTAGGAATGAATTCAGCTCCATAATCCAGTTAATAAGAGGGCTGCTGCTACTGGGTGTAAAAAGCCTACTGAGGGGGCTTAACGGATGGATCTGCCCACCTGCAAAGTCACCTCCCGACCTCAGGCAGCCGAGGAGGGGCTCATCTTACCTACTGCTAGATGTCTGCCGCGGATAATTCCACCTGAGCAGGTCACCTCTGCTCCCCGAGCCTCCCGAGGAAGCAACGGGCTCTCCTAGGAGGCCCTTCATCTCCTTTCAAAGAAAATTTAAGCCAATTCAGAAAATCTCTTTCTAATCGTGCTCGGCTTCTCGCTGCTTGCTGTAAAGGGAAGCGAGGGCAACCTGCTCTGATGGAGATGTGAACGTGGTGGACCTCTAGTTATAGAGCAAGTGTTCATCGGTTCAACAGGTCAATGCATGTATCTGAAAGTTAAACTCAAGCATAAATACTTCGTTGGACTTGTGTGTGTGTTCTTTGGGCTGCCATGGCCCACGTGTCTGTGAAATGCCTGGTGTGCGTTTTAATTACAAAGCCAGCAAAATCCCCTCCTCGGGGAATTTATAATCCATGCAGTCACCAAAGGAAAGGCAGTGACGTGCTCCGCCATTACCTGGTGGTTCAGCCACTTTCTTTCCATCTTCACACGCTCAAGTGCTCTCATTGCATGAAAATTACTTAAGGACAAACACGAGAAATGTCATCCCCCAAGAGTCGGGCTCTTTCCTGCCGAACATCTGGTCTATCACCATGAGGGCATTTTGGAGTTTTTTTTTTCCTAATGCGGCGAATCGGCAGCGGGCAAGGCATTTCCCAGACACAACGCAATGAATAAGAAACCTGCTACTCAGCAAACCCGAGAACAAAAGTTGTCCATCCTCAAGCTGGAGTGAGTCCAAACGGCCCAAAACCGGTGCGGGAAGAGCACCGAATTCTGCACGAGGATGTGTTGGCTCCTCCTGCCTCCCCTCTGCTCCTACCTCCAGCAACCCCCTTCTTCGCCCCTGATGTCTCATCCTAATTTAAGATAAACTCCCATTTTCAGGAACATTATCATTTCAGAGCCTTCCAGCTCATTTCCTTGTTTGTTCCCTCTCCTTCAGTTGTGCCAGCACAGCTGTTTGCAAAGGCCTGCTGTGAACCAGACCGGGGAGCTGATCCTGCCAAAAAAAAGAGAAAAAAAGCTGATGCAAAACCCAAAACATGGCCCTTCCCCCTAAGCTGGATCGCTTCCCCGCTCTCGTTGACTGCGGCGCATCAGGGCCGGCTGCGCAGAGAACGAGGAGAGGAAGGTGGCATTGGCTGAGGTGCCAGCATCGCGGGGAACACGCGAGAGCAATCCCAAATTCTCTCCGAGCCTTCAGAGCTGGATGCTGATCTCCTCCTAATCGACGGTGCACTGCAAAGAGCTGCTGGTCTTTTGTTGTGCATTGACCACGCATTTTGCGTAGCAAATAAAATACGGTATGTTTTGGGGGTGGTTTTCCAGATGAGGTAGATAAAGCACCAAGTGCTATTCTAGGGAGCAGCTCAGACCTACACAAACTGAGGGCATTTGGATCTACTCGCATCCGATGTCCGTCAGGATGCCCAAAGACAGGACAAACAAAGTCCTTCCAGCAGCTGATTTAACTCTTCTACTTTGGGTGTATTGACCCCCGCTGAAAGGACCCAGGTGACAGAAGACTGGCTAGAGCATAGCCCTTGGACAGATTATCCAGAAGATAGGTTGACATAGTGCTTAGTGACATGGTTTAGTGATGTTTTTTTTTATCGGGGTTAGGTTGATGGTTGGACTAGATGATCTTAAAGATCCCTTCCAACCTAGAAAATTCTGTGAAATTATCCTGAGAATAAATTTACCATCTGCAGCCACTGACAGTGAATTAAAAGGCATTTTAAGCCTTCAGGAGAGAGACATCAGCCAGAGATGCCATAAAGACCCAATTTCCAAATATGCCAGGACACATCAGGCTCTACAAAGAAGTCTGGTTTTGTGGCACAGAAGAACTACCTGGAGGGGATGGTTGTGGCTGAGCAAGAAGAGTGCAATTCCTGGCCTTGGGAAGGCTTCCCTTCCCAAAATGACAAACCCGGGACAGCAAGAGATGGCTTCCAAGTCCTGGGGGAACATAGGATTCAGAGCATGGGTCCTCCTTGCTCTGGCACGATGACCTGAGAATCATTTTCAGACTTCAAGATGTTGCCTTTCCCATACATCTCAGCACCATGGGCCAGTGATGAAAGACTGGCCAAACTCCTCTCTTAAACATGGACATAAAGCTTAGATCTGAATTTCCCCAACCTGGAGAACTGAGGAAGGGACAAAGAGATATTTTGGTTCCCGGCACTGCGAGGAGATCGGGCACATGCATGAGACTGAAAACAGCCAATTTTGGCACAGATGTGGTAAATAGAAATGCTTGACCCACACTGAACTGGGACCCATCTGAGATCTCCAGTCTTGGGCATCAAGGTGAGCTATCTGGAAATACTGCATTTTCCAGGGTGGTCTCCACAAATATCCATAAAGCTTCTGAGACAGTCAGAGGAACTGAAACCTTTTCCAACACACAAGTGGTTGGTAGGTCTTGGTGTGGGGTACGCTGGTCCCTAACAAGTGTCAAGTGGACCTCTTCACAGGAGACCCGATCGCTCTTACTTCACCAGCTCAATGAACTCTTTGGTTTCTTCCTTCTCTGTTGTGTCCGACCAGATGGGTTGTGTGGCCAACTAGGTGGTATTTCCCTGTGCTCCTCCACGGAGAAGAGAAGAGCAGTGAGTTGGGTTTCCCCAGATCAGAGTCATGTCTTCTAAAACCCCCTTTCATTTCTGTGCTGAGGAGCTCCAGCGAAGGACATGGCCATGCCACGGCTTCCAGAAGCTCATGGAGGACCACAGAAGCTGAAAGTTTGGGAAGTCTCAAGCAGGCTCCTTGCTGTAAATGTACTGTAAAGTGGAGAGCAGTCAGAAACCCCAAGAAGCGCTCCATGAAATGTTGCGAAGGCATAAATTGGTGTCCTACTAAAACTCGTAGCAGCTGCAGATTTAACTGGAAATTAAACCACATGGATGGGTGATTTGTTCCAGCACCGTTTTAATGAGTCCGTACCAGGGCAGCTGTTTGGGATGAATGGGGCATCACCCACCAGCACCCGTCTGGTGAAGGACCCTACGGGGACACAGTCTCTGATCCCCCCAAAGCACACGGGGGAAGCAAAAGGAGGAAGGGGAGGGGGCAAGCATCAAGCTGAAGGGTGGTTTTTAATCCTCTGTGGTTGGGATTTTTGGTTAATGCAGTGAAACCACTAATTACAGCTAATTAAACCTGCACTGAGATCAAAGCTCAGTGGAAACTACAGGGGGGAGAAAACAAGAGAGAAAAGAAAGGAAACGAAAATACGGATTTTGTTGTAACCAAGTCCTTAATTGAAAACTAAAGCAGCTTTGTTAATTAAAAGCAGCAAAAACAAAATGAGGGCATGCTCCACAGATACACAACATGAGTCCGGCATCGTGATGGAGATAACACGCCTTGCCCACTCTGTCAGCAAAGAGGAGCTTTTCTTGCAGAGCCTGTTCTACTTCTGGCTCCTCTTATGGGGAAGGACCTTCCTAGGATGCGTACTGCAAAGCATCTGTGACTTTCACCTCCCACAGCATCAAGCACCTTGGGCTATGAAGTGGGGGGAGAGGAATTCCTCCAGACTAACATCGATGATCTGAGGGCTGGAGCCCCTCTGCTGTGAGGACAGGCTGAAAGAGTTGGGGGTGGTTCAGCCTGGAGAAGAGAAGGCTCCGGGGAGACCTTAGAGCCCCTTCCAGTCCCTAAAGGGGCTCCAGGAAAGCTTGGGGGGGACTCTTGATCAGGGAGGGGAGCCATAGGATGAGGGGGAAGGGTTTTATACTGAAGGAGGGGAGATTTAGATCAGATCTCAGGAAGAACTTGTTTGCTGTGAGGGTGGTGAGACACTGGCCCAGGTTGCCCAGAGAAGCTGTGGCTGCCCCATCCCTGGAGGGGTTCAAGGCCAGGTTGGAGGGGGCTTGGAGCAACCTGGTCTGGTGGGAGGTGTCCCTGCCCAGGGCAGGGGACTTGAACTGGATAATCTTTGAAGGTCCTTTCCAAGCCAAACCATTCTATGATCTGTTGGACCTGGGGTACAACATGCACAGGACAAACAACAAGAGAAGCTCTCGAAGGAGACCAGCTACATCCTTAGGCAACCTGGGCACCCAGGCAGCACACACAGCCTGCCGCTTCCGTATCTATCAAAAATGAAATCAGAAAGAGAAATAACATTTGGCAATGAAAAGGACTTCTTTCAGAGCACTGGGATGTCTGAGGAATCACTAATCACACACCGGCTTCCCCGTCCCTCTGCAGCACCCAGTAGATGGCAGCAAGTTACTGCTTATTCCTCCTGCCTGGGACCACCTTGCAAATCAGGCAAGAGGCATAAATCTCTCCTGCCCCCGTGTAATCAAACAACAAAAAAATATCTCCTGCCTGCCCATGGTAGGAGGAGAGGAGCCCCGAGTGCCGAGCATGGAACCAGAAGCCCATCCTGAAATAAAGCACCCTCTGAAATCTTGCTGCCACAGTTCGGAGACTGTTCCCGGTGCTATTTTCCAATTCTCCCCGTGCAGGAATCAGAGCTGGACAGGAGAGCCCTGCCACCTCCATGGACGTCGTGCTGCAAGCAGTTTGCCCTGGGAAATTGGAGCATAAGGCTGTCTCTGCTTCTTGTCACTGCCTGAGCTACTCCTAAGCCCAGAGGGTCTATATCCGCTCTGCTGCTGGGATCCTGTCAAACTTACAAGCTAAAATAGAGTGTTTATTTGGTGCTGGAGCGAAGCTGAGGCAGAGCTCAGCTTCCTAAAACCCACAGTAGTCCCTTCCCATCACACCGTGTGGCCCCATGCAGACATCTCGGCACCCCGACTTTGGTACCCAACCCAACCAGTGATGCAACAGTTTGACACTGGTTTGAAAGCAAGCTCCAGTTCCAGCTGCATCCTCCTTCACCTGTACACTCCTACTGTCAGGGTGGTGAGACACTGGAACAGGTTGCCCAGAGAAGCTGTGGCTGCCCCATCCCTGGAGGTATTCATGGCCAGGCTGGATGGGGCTTTGAGCAACCTGGTCCCTGGTGTCCCTGCCCAGGGAAGGGGGGTTGGAACTGGATGATCTGTAAAGTCCCTTCCAACCCAAAGCATTCTATGATTCTATGATTACCCTCCCCACCTAAATGAAGATGGGTTTTGGATAAAGAGTGTGTTCCCAGGACCCATTAAGGGTAACTGGTGTTAATTGTAACTGCTTCCTACACACGCCTTGGCAGTTCTCCCCTACTTGGAAACCAGTGTGAGGACTGGTGCCATTCTCTCCTGACTCTCTGCAGGTGGCTCTATGGATGGAGGGAAGATGTTTGCCCAGAGAATACAAGAATACAAGCAACTATTGCATTTTATTGTATATTGCATATTATTTGGCAGTGGTAGCTTAATGGTTGGACTCAATGATCTTAAAGGTCCCTTCCAACCTAGACAATTCTCTGATTTGATGATTTTCTGATTCTACGATTCTAAGTACATGTACTTGAGGGTGGCAGAGTCCTGGAACAGGCTGCCCAGAGAGGTGGTGGAGTCTCCATCTCCAGAGACATTCAAAACCCACTTGGACACGTTCCTGCGTAACCTGCTCTAGGTTGGGGGTTGGACTAGATGACCTCCAGAGGTCCCTTCCAACCCCATATCATTCTGTGATTCTGTGATCACGGGCATCACTGGGAGAGCAGAGACACAGAAGAACAAGGTCAGAGCAGCAGCTGCATTTTGCTGGGGAGCAGAAGGAAAGGCCACTCTCTTTTGTGAACGATAAAAATTCAAGCAGCCCTTGTACATGGATAGATTTGATCACAGGCATCTGAACTACATTTCAAGGGCTTATTCACAGCCAACCCGTGAACATCTACCTGGCACGCTGATGGCTTCTCCCCATGCCTTCTCACTGGGGACTTCGTGAGTGGATGGGATCTGCGGTGCCACATCTACTAGAAAGACGTGGTCAGAGCCCAGGGCTCTGACAGCATCTTCAGCAGCAGGAAAAGATTCCTGGTCCCCGCAGGATGGATGGCCATTGCGACCGCTAACTTGGGTGGTAGCAGCAGGGAAACTTCCCATCTAACACTTAGGTGTGGAGACACCTCTGGTTTTCTACGCTGCAAACCATTTAAGGGATGAAGGACACTTTCAGACCCCATAACGATGAGTAGCACCACTCAAAAACCTTTATCTCAGAGGTCAAAATGACATTGTGTTGTATGAAACGTTCACATCTCATCACTGGTCTCTTCCTTCCCCTTGTGACCACCTCAATTAACTTCCAAGAACAGGACAATTTTATCACTGCTGCACGTCTGAGAAAGTTGGGGTTTTTTCAATGAAAGATGAACATCTAAAAGTTGAATGATATTTTATTTAAGGATAAGTCTGAAGCAGAACCCTAGCTCTCTTTGACTACCTCTGATGAAATCTCTGCATAAAGATGCGAGTGTCATTTTTGGTGAGGGTAGAGGGGGAGTAAGGAAAGGAGGCACAAGGGAAAAGACCTGAACTGGAAGCCAAATTTGAAGCTGGATATTATCCTTCTAATGCCATAAATCTAATTCTGGGTCTGAAACTTCCAAAAGTGGGAGGTACTTGGAACCCACGCTCAGTCCCAGACTTTGCAGAATATGCCTAGGTATTATACACGAGAAGAAAAAACTGCTTTTTTTTTTAATACAGTAGTGGATGCCCTAACGACTGACTGCATTTCTGCTGGCCTAGATACTGAACACGCATATAAGCAAAAAACCTATTAATATTTGCAGGAGATTTAGCAAATGCTACAAATCTTTTTGCGACACCTCAGCAGTCAGAACCAGCCTATTTTACCCTTTTTTATCTTGGTGGAGAAATTCCTTGCTAGAGCTCACAGAACTTGGCAATTTATGGTTTTTTCAATAGAAACATGCTCCAGCTCTGCTTCGTGACGCTCTGCAGAGAGTCCCCCCACCTGGCTCCACCTTGAATCTCAAAGCAAAACTCATTTGAAACGAATTTTCCCCTTGCCATGGTACTAGTCCCGAAGCAGCAAAACTTGGTGTCGTCACCTCCAGGTTACAGATCTTTTGAAAAATGTGGCTTAAACAGCAACAGTCTCACTAGAACCAGCGAGTGTTACACGGGTTGAGATTTTGCTGTGAATCCTCTACGTGATTTTAGCTTCAGAGGAAAAAGATCTTCCCCCTCTGGCTTCCCCGATTGGGGTTTCTACTGCTTAAGGCACCAACTAAGAGAAGAACAGGGATGCCCAGTGCTCTTTGGGGGCCATAGAAAGCCTTGAAGAATATATAAAAGTTGAAAAAAACCAGCAAAACAAAATTCAAAATCAGAAGTATGACACCCAGGAAAATCTTGAAAGTTTTTGGCCCTTTCTCAAATGGCCAGGTCTTTCCTATAAAGTGGAGAGCATCAGACTTTAAATGCATTCACTTTCAGAAAAGGACCACAGAGGACCCGTTCCGAAATTAAAACTTAACGTATGAAGAGCGATGTGTTGATCGTTAATTGTGGCTGGCTGCTTCTTGAACCCCGAGTGTCGCACTAACACGGCCAAAGAAATATCAAGAGGGCAAGGGAGCAACACGGGCAGTGAACTGCCTGTCCAGGGGAAGCATGAAGCCAGTTGGCTTCAGATGAGGCTCAGGTCCCACCTGGAGGGCAAAGGGCTCCATACCAGCCTGAGAAAATCTATTTTTCTGTGTGCGAAAACAACACTAAAAAAAGCCTTTTTATGTCTTTCCCTGATCAAAGGAGCCCATGACTTCAAGTTCCTTAAAGAAATCAGAGTAAACACTGGATTATTTTGCACAAGGGCAAATGCCTACAAAGACCAGAGATGAGGCAGCGAGTCCCGAGCTGGGTTAGACCCAGTTCTCTCCCATTCAGTAAAGATCACCCAGTTCCCTGGAGAAGGGAAGTAGGGAGGGAATTTATCCCAGTTACCAGGAGGTGCTGGGGGTGAAGGCAGAGCAGGTGAGTGAGTATTTCTCCATCAGCTCCACCACTGCTCCCGTACATCAAATAACCACTTGCTCTCCATTTCTCATCTTTAAAAAGGCAAAACTGATAGTTAGCTACGGCGCAAAGCACTTACAGATTCCTATATGAGCTATATCACAGAAGTACAAATCACTTTTATCCTACACTGATGTTATTTTATGCTTTCTAGGGCTGAAGTGTTATGTTTATTTTATAGTTCGAATAGGCCTCAGTAACTGGAGTCCCTGGGGTAGAACGAGAACTTGCTCGGGTAATTGTAAATTCAGGTGAGCAGGGCAGGGTTTGGATGCACGAGATGCCTTGTTTATGTAAAAGGAGAATCCGGATAATAAGAATTCAGGAGTCATCTGAAGAACAAAAGAATAAAACATACTCTCCAGATCACAGAAATCTGCCCCAAAAGAAAGAGGGAAGTGATGCAGTCCCGAAAGGTGAGAAGAAATGTTGTTGAATTTATATTACGGGAAGAGATCAGCACCACGGGTTCCACAGAGCAGCCGGTGCTGCTGTACAGGAAGCTCAGGTGTCTCTCCTGAGCCGCACAGCTCTTGAGGATGGTACCCAGCAACTCCAGTGGTGCAGGAGAAGATCTATTTGCCACATAACTCATTAATGAAGAGGGCTGGTATGTGCTTCATAGAATCATAGGATGGTTCGGGTTGGAAGNAAGGTCTCCCCGGAGCCTTCTCTTCTCCAGGCTGAACTCCCCCAACTCTCTCAGCCTGTCCTCACAGCAGAGGGGCTCCAGCCCTCGGACCATCATGTTTGATGTTGTGAAAACTGCTGGCCTGGCATATCCACCATCCAGCAAGATCGGGAGTGGGGAACACGTTACCTCCTCACCCTTCCCTTCGAACTCCCCATCAAATTGTGCAGCACCACAACTCAGCTCCACGGCTCTGCAACCCTTCCCACAAAGATCTCTCCAGAAATTGGCCAGCCCCGCCGTGCCAGCCTCCTGCAGCGCTTGGTCAGCCTTTCATTATTTGGGTGCCAGTTGCTGTCAGCACATGCTCAAGCTCTGTTCTGCCTGCCAAAAAAACTGGGCTAATTTATTTAGCATTTCAGCAGATCAGGGGGGAAAAAAAAATCATTTAAAAAAGGAAAGATTGAATTTGGGAACTCTATTCCTTGGAGAGTTAGTAATGGATCTTTCTCTCTCCCCCTCCTCCAGGCCTCAGCATTCATAACTTTCCCATGTCAATGTTATTAGGAAGAAACTAATTCAATAATGAGATCATTCCCCATATGAGAGCCCAAGAAAATGAGGCACTCAGTCACACCTACTCTCCCTCATCTGCGGGAGTCGTGCTTCTCTCCTAACTCAGCCTCCAAGAGCAATGGCCGAAAGATGACACCATTTCCAGTGTCTGTGGTGGGTCGTATCCCAGTATCACGCACAACTCTGTCATTCGATCTACATGAGTTAATTTGCAAGTTCCAGGCTCTTCTTTTGGCTGTTTCTTGAGCTCAGCTCCTGGTTGCCAAACCAGGTCCTGCTACAGAGCATCACCCAGCTACTGGTAGTCAGCATCTTAGGTCCATGTGCAAAGTACGCACTGTTTAGTGTTTGCTTATTTCTCAAATGACCCCCCTTTAGTGAACAAAGCAGTAAGATGGATGAGAAACTTGCAGGGGATCTACCCTGTCCAGTTTTATTTTTATTTTGCTATTACTACTATTTTAAGAGCAACAGAACTTGAAGGGAGGCAGCATCTGCCGTCCCTGAGGTTCACACACGCTGTTCCTGTGAGGTGCTACAAGTTTAAGCCTTCAACAAGCCGAAGTATTACTTATCTGGGCACAAATCCAAGCCCAAGATTCATCCAGTTTAACTTCCAAGACCTATACCTAGAAGCTTCTCCTTGCCTGGGTTTTGGTCTTACGAGAACCACACCGACAGGAAGCCCCAAGCACAGACACTTTGGTGTCTTCTCCACCTTGACCTCGTGCTGAGCTCAAGTGATCCACGCTGTTCAACAAGGGGGAAAGGAAAATATTACAATTAACACTTCCATGGGTTTAACTTGATGTCCATCCAGTTGCCCACACGAATGCTGAAACTTTTGGAAGGAGCCACCTCTGTACACATGGACACCAAAACAGCAACAAACACAACACGGGGCGCTCTGCTCACCTTGCAAAGTCCAGGTCAGCCTCACGAGACATGGTGATGTTCGTCAGGTTTTGCTGCAGGATGAAGATGTTCCTACACATTTTCTTGATGCCAGATTCACTGATGCGCTTGAAGTAGTGGGCGCCGTTGATAAGGATGCAGGAAATCAGGTGGCCCAAACCTGCAAGGGTGAGGGGGGGAAATAAACAATCAAATCACAGAAGGAAGGCATTTAGTGACAATAATTCATCATAAAACCCATGAATGAGCACTGTTAAGTGGTACGTCAGGGGGGGACCAGGAGACACACTGGACTGTCCATGGAAACAGCCCTCAATATCTTCCCTGTGCGTTTTAGGAGGACATTCCTCAAGGTTTCCTTCTTTAGTAAAAATACAAAAACGTCCCCAAACACTATGAAAACTCAAACTTGCATTATCATAGCCACTGATATTTCCAGGGCACTTCCAGATTTATAATCAGGCTTTGCATAATGTCCCTTTCAGTCCCTCTCTCTGTCTGGGCAGCGCAATGGACCACTACTGCTCCTACAAAATGATAAGTAATTTAATTTGTTACCAAGCGTGGTATTTTTCCCTGGCAAAATCACAGTCCGCGAGAGCAGGAATGATCTGCATTTCAATGCACTCGCTGTGCAACCTCTCCCTGATCAGTCTCGACCAGCTTCTTGTGTCTGAGTGATGTCTCCATCTTTCCTCCGCTGCTGAAGGACGCAGCCAGCTGCTCAAAGTCACAGCCCCCCCCCAAAATGATGTATCCAGTCATGTCGCATCACAAATAGCAAAAAATAACCCCCAGCCCGACTCACGCGGCAGGCAGGGCTGTACAAGACTAGACATTGATTAAAAGTCTGAATTAAGAAAATACATTCAACTACAGGCCACCAGCACAGGGTACGTGTAAATCCCAAAACTGGGCTTAAGAGATGCCTACATTTCATGAAGACCATGCGTATGAATTTCCACCGCACGGCTTGGCGAGACGCAAACAGTCCCCGTGGCTCCGTCTGGAGCCATTTCACTGTCTCCTCGAACAGACGCAGTAGATCTCGGCTGTAAGAGGAGCTCTACAATGTGCTGGTCATCACTCAGGTTGCCACGATTCACACAGCTCAGAAAATACTTGATTAAAAAAGGCTCCACGGGTATGGGGGGGAAGGTACACAGCTACTGAAAGCCTTCTCCAGGACCAATAAGCAGTGGTCAGAATAAGGCCAGCCAGGCTTGCAGAGCCTTCATCCCTGCAGATGTGTTATATTGGGCGATGGGTCCATCTCCAGTCCCCACTTTCTCCCGACTTTGAACAACCACCACATAAGGGGACATGCATCCTGGCGCGCAGGCAAGAGAACTGTGCGTCAGCGCCACAAATAAACACAGGGGAGATGAACCAAGACATGATTTATATTCTGCAAGGTAATCACGACAGATGAGACATCAGAAGAGCTAATGTTCTCTAAATTTAATTTTAGAAACGGAATGGCTACACTTCGGATAGGAACTGCGCCGTAATAGAGCTCTGCTCATAATATATACACATGCCCTATGGCTTCCCGAGGAAGAATTGTCCTGCATGTACATCAACTTACTGCTTTGCTGCTCAGCACGGGCCTGCTCCTCCTATTTAGCCAGATATGCTCAGAAATGGTACGGAGACAACAGGGGTTTTGAGTGCCCCATGTTTCATAAAATAGTTTGGGTTGGAAGGGACCTTAAAGATCATCCAGTTCCAACCCCCTGCCCTGGGCAGGGACACCTCCCACCAGAACAGGTTGCTCAAAGCCCCATCCAGCCTGGCCTTGAACCCCTCCAGGGATGGGGCAGCCACAGCTTCTCTGGGCAACCTGGGCCAGGCTCTCACCACCCTCACAGCAAAGAATTTCTTCCTAATATCTCATCTCAATCTCCTCTCTTTCAGTTTAAAACCATTCCCCCTCATCCTATGATGAGGATCCACTCCCTGATCAAGAGTCCCTTCCCATCTCTCTTGGAGCCCCTTTAGGGACTGGAAGACCACTATAAGGTCTCCCCTGAGCCTTCTCTTCTCCAGGCTGAACAACCCCAACTCTCTCATCCCGTCTTCACAGGAAACGTGCTCCAGCCCTCTGACCATCTTCACGGCCCTCTGCTGGACCCACTCCAACAGGTCCACGTCCTTCTTGTCCTGAGGACTCCAGAGCTGGATGCCATACTCCGGCGTCTCACCAGAGTGGAGTAGAGGGGTAGAATCACCTCCCTTTATCTCTTGGCCACACTTTTGATGCAGCCCAGGATGCGGTTGTCGTGGTTTGCATGGGTTGTACTTATCAATCTGCTGTAGGAGACAACAGTGCCACAGTCTGCCTTACCCCCAAAGGGAATACTGTTGAGCTTCAGGATGAGAACAAAAAAGTATTTCAGAAGAACCAAACCCCTATGTTAAATGTCTGACCTTCGAAGATGTACTGGAACTTGTGCTGCTGGAGGCTGGCGCTCATGGCTTCCTCGATGGCACTGATGTCCTTGTTGAGCCGGACAACGAGAGGGTCATAGTCCATGCTCTCCACGTTGGCAACGATGGCATAGTTCCCTTGTTTTGCCAGTGGGATCAGATAGTGGAAGCAATGAACTCTGCAGGATAGAAAAGTTACAAGACTGATGTTTAAATATTAGTGGGTATGCAAAGTGGCACCACATTATTTCTCTTCCAGTGTTCAAGCTAGTAAAAAATAACAGCTATTTTAAGAAAGGGATAGTTATGTCTGCATTAGGTGCATCCTCCTCTTGCCATTGTCCCATCTTGAGAGCTGAATACAAAGGACCCTCCATTAACAGATCTGACCTACATTACCCCAGTAAAATCCCAAGTGTCTTTTCACAAGGTTCTCCAACATCACATGTGTCGGTTCAGCTGCACTTCAATACCGATGCGCAAAGAAGAACTTCTACGTACCATAATAACAGTTATAACTGGGAGAAGGCATGAGACAGGGGACATGTAACGATAACTAGGAGGCCAAGGTTGTGCCTATTCTCCAGCATTTAACACTATTGCAACTTTTTTCTTTTCTGCTCAGCCACCAGGTAGGGTTGTAGGCAACATGCCCAACCATCACCTCTCCATCGAAGGAGAAATTCTGTGCATTCAAATCACCTATTAAGGTACTGCAAAAAACCTGTAACTAAATAATTTGTCTCAAAGCTATAGAGGAAAGTCCTGTGTCCAGCAAAGTCGACAGCAAAACTACTTCTACTTTTATAATCCTTGGGTCTCACCCACATCACTCAATGGGGATGGGAGGTTGGTTGGGTTCTTACGAATTTAATCTGTCAGGGAAACACGGCCAAATCACAGCCTGGATGAAATATCCCTTGCACTCAAAGCATAACTCAGGATCACTGACACAGCATCTTCACACCAGACTCGCCCCACCAGCGGGGAGCTGTGTTGGGGTAGACAAAGCTGTGATGGTTATGTCCTGGCTTTCATGTCCCCCATCCTCATGGATAACATCCTTGGGGTGCCCATCACAATTTAGGGCAATTCCAAGAGTAAAATCATAGAATCATAGAATGGTTTGGGTTGGAAGGGACCTTAAAGATCATCCAGTTCCAACCCCCCTGCCCTGGGCAGGGACACCTCCCACCAGACCAGGTTGCTCAAAGCCCCATCCAGCCTGGCCTTGAACCCCTCCAGGGATGGGGCAGCCACAGCTTCTCTGGGCAACCTGGGCCAGGCTCTCACCACCCTCACAGCAAAGAATTTCTTCCTGAGATCTCATCTAAATCTCCCCTCATTCAGTTTAAAACCATTTCCCCTCATCCTATGGCTCCCCTCCCTGATCAAGAGTCCCCCCCAAGCTTTCCTGGAGCCCCTTTAGGGATTCAAAGGCTGCTCTAAGGTTTCCTTGGAGCCTTCTCTTCTCCAGGCTGAACAACTCCAACTCTCTCAGCCTGTTTGCACTCTTTAGTGCCCGCTCCTGTATAATTCTATCTAGGGCTTTTAATAGGAAAATAACAGACACTAAATAATCTAAAACTCCACGGTTATTTGTCACAAAAGAAATGGCTAACAATCTGAACGTGCCAACAGATTTCCTTGAAGGAAGCAGATATAAATCCAAGGATCAGGATCTCAGTAACCACTGTCCTCAGGTCCATGCCCACAAGGTACCGGAGGAGGAGAAGCCAATACCAGGCTGGTCCCAACCTGCATCCGATAGAGCTGTGACCGAACTGGAGGCCCTGAGGGAAGAGAAATACAAGGGGATAATTGCGTCGTCTCAAATCCCCTTTGCTGTTTGCTGGTGTTTTCTTAAAATGCACCTTAAAATGCAACAGGGAGAGGCTGGATAAATTCCCAGGCTTTTTACCGGCTCTAAGTGCCAGCTTAAAGCTCAGGGTTTCTGTGGATAAATACACGTTGCACCTTGGGAATGGCAGGGATCCGGGGAGCTGGTGGAGGAATCTCAGGGAAACCTGCTGGTAACAGCCAGCAGAGGGACGGGGATTTTTCTCCGTTACTGCAGGCGGTCGCAAACGCGGAGGGATGACTATGGGGAAGCTCCCACCCCGCTGGGGATTTTCCTGGTTGTTAGCATGGCTTTTCCTCATCCCTTTCCACCCGTTACCCAGAATAATATGCTTTGGTGTATTTGCAGCGTTAAACTGGATGGAGCTCCTCTTGTAAGCACTAAAGGAGGTGGGCAACGGTCTGCTCTAAACCGACAGCATAAATTTTTTCCTGAATTACACCTGCACTTATTTCTGCTTAACCCAAGCGTGATGGAAAGCCACAGAGGATTGAGGCCAGAACCCCGTCCAGGCTGGTTTCCATACCATGAGTCTGGGTTACCTCGGGCATCACCTCGCATTACATTGCACCTGGAAAGCTGCTCCCTTTCCATACCTTTCCAATCTTTTCTCCCAATCCTTCGAACCCCAGCTCATCTGTGATGCCGGCAATCAAGTGGCCAGCAGATGACGGATAGCAGGTTGAAGGGCTGCTGACAATAACTAATGTGTTTTTTTTTTTTTAAAAGCTGCCTACTGACTTCACCAGAGCTCCGTCAACGTACACAAGGACACAATATGGCTTAGGATGTGTCACGGCAGAACAAACTGACGGTCCATCAAGCCTCACTGCCCGTCTCTGACACCTGCTTCTATTTGGTGCTTCAGAGAAAAGGGAAAGCAATGAAAATACACCTGGCCAATACAATGCAAAAGGGAAAAACGTCTTCCCAGCCCCAGAGTGGAGAGCTGGCAGCCTGAAGAAAGGGATTTGCTGCCTTTGATCTTTGCATGTGAAGTCAGAGACATCATAAAATTATCCATCCCTTTAAAAAAATCCAGCTGCTTGCCCAGTTTCTGTTCCTATTTGAAAAAGTAGTATGAAAAGCTCCAAAGCACAGTGGCTAATAAATGTGCAGACACCTGTTAGACTATTAAAACATCATTGTGCAATATACTAAGGACAAAACCCCCGAAACCTCATTTTCCCTAGTCTCTGACACATAATCATAGAATTATAGAATGATTCGAGTTGGAAGGGACCTCAAAGATCATCGAGTTCCAACCCCCCTGCCGTGGGCAGGGACACCTCCCACCAGACCAGGTCACTCGAAGCCCCGTCCAACCTGGCCTTGAACCCCTCCAGGGATGGGGCAGCCACAGCTTCTCTGGGCAACCTGGGCCAGGCTCTCACCACCCTCACAGCAAAGAATTTCATTCTAGTATATAATTTAAATCTCCCCTTTTTCAGTTTAAAACCAGTACCCCTCATCCTATTGCTACAATCCCTGATCAAGAGTCCCTCCCCAGCTTTCCTGGAGCCCCTTGAGGGACTGGAAGGGGCTCTAAGGTCTCCCTGGAGCCTTCTCTTCTCCAGGCTGAACCCCCCCAACTCTCTCAGCCTGTCTTATTAGGACAGGGCCTCCAGCCCTTGGATCACCTCTGTGTCCTCCTCTCGTCCCCTTCCAATAGGTCCATGTTCTTCCTGTGCTGAGGACTCCAAAGCTGGACACAGTGTTCCAGGTGGGGTCTCACGAGAGTGGAGCAGAGGGGGAGAATAAGACACAGACCTCCCGAGAAAATTCCGCTTTCAGTATCCTGCCTCCATTCCACATTTGGCAATCCATGGTGATGGGATCTGGTGTTTCTGGTCTGACCTTTGACGCTACAGCAGGCAAATACATTTGTCTCAGGTGCCATAACGTGTACTCTGGACACCTTCTTAACCTACTGCCTCCCAATCTCACCCACAATCCACGAATTCAAGGCTTTTACCTGACTTCCAAATGCAGAACCAGCAGGCAGCGGTCAGCCATCTCTTGGAAGGACCTGGCCAGCTCGCTCAGGGTTTGCAGGATCTGCTCAGATGCAGGGAGGTGTTCCAGACTGGCATGGCTGTCCTGGCCAGGAGACATGGCTAGAAAGAGAAGACAGGATAAATTTGTGACATCCTTCATCAATACCACTCAGCTTTAGCAACCACAGCATCTCGTCTGCTTCCGTCCTTAACACATGTGTTCTCTCCCACTTTTTGCTGAGCAATAACCTCTATAATTTGGGAGTGTACGAAGCAACAAACTGCTTCTGCAATTGATTAAAGTCCAAAGTGAATCTGAGGGGTTTAATCAACCACCAGAATACATTTGCTTGGGAAGATATTGCTCTGTGATGAGTATTTCTGCAGCTGCAAAATCCAGGAACATTTATCTCGCTCTGCTTGGAGTAAGACAAGAGCTGCTCAGGAGCCAAAGCGTGGCACTGACAGGATGGTCCTAATGGTCCTTTTTGGTCACCATAGACTTCCCCACATCATCTCAGGTGAGTCTTTGCCTGCCCCCCATCCCTTCAGAGGCATCTGGGAGGCTTTCTTCGTTCTTCTTAATAAAACACAGCCCTTAGGCAGTAAAGCAATTAAAAAGCAGGCAACAGGCATGAGTTGGTCATGGACCACCTGTTTCCCCCCCACTGAGACCTCTTTGAAAAAACACCTTGAGTTTATCCCGACCACAAGAGCACCATCCCTTATATTCTGATATTCAAGTTTGTGCCT
>VXAK01023789.1:75081-105525 GCA_013399435.1 Arenaria interpres | reverse complement strand
AAGGGGTAGTGTGAAGTAGGTAGGGCTCCAGCTCTTTGAAGAGTGGCTGGCAATAAGGTATTTTTGCTTGGTTTTACCAGAGACATTTGTGAAGTAGGAGGTATTATTGCTGCTTGGGATGGATGGCAACGAGTATTAATTTATAGCACAGAGTTTGTGAAATGATTGCTAGTGCCCTGTGAGGCCGAAGGTGGCCCGACAAATCGTTTATGAGAGTTACCTCAATTAGTCTGCAAAAAATACTGATTGCTTACCAATTCGAGGCAGCGTGATGGCCTATGGTGACTCCTGGGGGTGGGTGCCATGCTTGCTCACTAGTTGTATATTCTCAACTGTTGTCCCTTGTTGGGAGCTAAAACCCTCCAGTAGGATTTTTATTGCTGGGAGAGTGGCAGAGTTCCCTGTGTCTGTCTGTGCCGCTCTCCTCAAGGAGACCAGGCTTTTAGCACAGCTCCGTTGCGTGGTGGATGCAGACACCCCGTAACAAAGGAGCAGACCCTGAGTGTTTTGAGGGAGCGATATAATAAGCCAATATGGCACAGCACTTCTGTAAGCCTGACAAGTCAACCCTGACAAGGTAAACAGCTCTTTGGGGTGAAATGCAGCTTTTCAGCTTCAGAAACCTGCTGGCCAAGCTCTGGGCCAAAGCATGGCACGAATGAGGCGCCCTATATTTTCTTGATCTCCCGTTCCGCCCCCCTTCTGCAAAACTGAGATAACTGCTAGCTTTGCAGGGCTGGACCTTGGTCTGTGGACCTGGGAGCCTTGGTGGTCGATGTGCTCTGCAGGCAGAGCTGCCCTGAGCACAGGAGATGTGGGAGCACAGCGCTTCTCAAAGCTGTTTCAATGAGATTGAATGGGAGTTGAAGCCACGGCTGCTGCGACAGCAGCGGAGCCCTGGACTCATCTCCAGATGCCTCCTGGAAGGATCCTCCGGGGACTTGCGCAAGATCAGCACGCTGAGGAGGAGGGGGAATGGGGCAGTTTGCTTCCCAGGGTTAATGTCAGCCTTCACAAATCCTCTGCAGCCCCAGCTCCACTGTGTGCACCCAGGCTCTCGGCTCTGAAGTTTGGGAATGCTGGCCTCTAACTTTTAACCTCCCACACAACGTTAATTCCAAGAAACAATGCCCTAAATCTGCTTGCAATGACAGCTCACTGATTCCTGCGGCATGGCTTGTTAAAAGATCTGAATCTACTAATAGGAATTGGCCTGATAAAAGTGACTTTTTTGTACCTCCCCACTTAGCAGCTATATGCTGCCCGGGGAATCTAGAAATTAAATTGGCTCTTTTCCAAGCCTCTTCTATGCAACAGAAATGGGACCCCTGCAGTGCAGTGCAGTGTTTCCAATTATATTTTGGGCCATGTTGCTAATTTTTGGCAGACAGAATGAAGCAAGCCAGGCAAATGGCAGGTGGCAGGCTGTTTTCATATTTTACCAGGAGTATGGGAGAAGGGAGAGGGGAGAAGGAGCTGAGCTCTCTGCCAAGAAATGTGACCTCGTGCTAGTGTGAGCAGAACAGTTTTGGCACGTGCCCGAGGATGAAGGGCTGGGCAAGGATGCCTGAGCCCGTTTACATCCCCTCCCGCTGCGAACACACATGCATGTGAGCAGGACTTAAATAAACATGCTTGGGCAACGGCAGCCTCCAGGTCTGGACTTGGGCACCTCTCGGTTGTGCATAGCTCCACCAAGACTAATCAGCGTCACAAGGCACACTCGGGATGCCAGTGTCATCTGCAGAGTCGTGCTCCACCTCTGTGCTGTTACGTGTCTCCTCTGCCTTCGCAACATAGTCAGAAAAAAAAAAATAAATTGGCTTTTGTTCATTCATTTATTCATAACGCAGCTAATGGATTCAAGATGGCACTGCCTCTGGAGGGCCTGGATGATTTTTCAAAGCTATTACACAATCTGCATCTATGTGCATGCATATGTGGAGTGAGGGTATTAATAATACTACCCAGGATCTGCATATATTCCAGTGTGTCTTCCCCCCTCAGGACAGTGGCATGGTGACATGAATTTTACGCATCAGAAATGTTGCTGTGTTTGAAAAGAGCAGTCAGAGCTGGTCTGTGTTCACACGGACCAGGAGCAGAGTGCCTGCCTTGCCCCAGGGATGTGCCAGCCCAAGAGGACTCCAGGGGGAAAAGAACCAAGGCTCGGCACGGAAGTTTCAGGATGCTTAGTTTAGAAAATAAATCCAAAAAACAAATTGTGAAAGCCATGAAAGAAGACATCTTAATGCAGGTCAATCTGAAGTTTTTCTTGAGCTGGGTTTACACTGAGGCTTGGGGGTATGAATTTTGTTATAATTGCTGGATTTCGTTACACAGCAGTTAATTTACTGGAGAAAAACAGAAGTCTTTTCGTCTGAAAAGACTGAAACTTTTCAGACTAGAGATGGGAGAAGTTTTTCCTGTAAAGGAAAAACATTGGTGAAATGGGTGTGATGTTGCCAAGCATTTTGTTTTGGTGGAATTGCATCTTTTGTAGGGGACTGGACATATTGGAGGTTTATTTCAAACTGTCTTTGCTGCTGTGTGCTTAGACCTATTTTCAGAAGTCTTCAGCTGGTGGACGGTCGTGGTGACAAAGAGTATGAGCTCTGCACCTCCACAGAATGGTATGGGGAGACTATGACTAGCCTTGTTTTCCTGTTTTGGCAGGAGAACCGCTTTGCAGCTCTTTTGCTGGAATTTTTTGAACTGTTCTTGGAGGTCTACAGGGACTTACAAAGCAGTGTTTTCCCAGTGGTGCATTCACCCATGGTCAGCAGTTGAGGCCCATCCTCTCCTAGCTGGTGCTGTTTTACTCTTCCTGGCAGTGGAGGTACCCCAATGAACAACATCTCAACAGCTCAGCTCCACCCATCACGCTGCTTATTCAGACACTGACATTTTCTCCTCAGCCTCCTTCTTCTTGCTGCTGTTTTGCTGCAGGGACAAGCCCAGATATTTTTGGCACCAATGCTAATGATCTTGAAATGTCTTTCAGCTGATAGCAAGCCAGCTAGTTACGGACTTACAAGATTCTCAGTGACCTTATTTCAGAAGCAAATTGTCAGGGTTTCAACCTCATAATTTGCTTTCTTGTAACCTGCCTGAAGGGTCTGGAAACTGGCACCCCGGTCATCTTAAATCTTGGCAGTGTGCTTTCAGGAGGAGGTGCTGCCTGATGATGGTGGGATATTAGTAATGGATTGTTCCACTGGTAATGGGAGTGTGGTTAATATATTGCAACCCTTATGTTAAACATTTTCTGATCACGTCTGAAATTAGATGACAAGCGATTTGCCATTAGACCTTCTGTACAGTGATAGACTAAATCTAGCTCTCGGTTTCGCTAGTGTAAGTTCAGACTCCACCTGAGGGATGCGGGAGGAGCAGGTTGGTTTGATGCTTTTTTTATCTCTTCCCTGTAATCCGTTTGCTGTCAGTGCTGAGAAGCAGTGTTGGGTTATATGGCCCATGCATGGTCCTCTGAAGGGAAGTCACTCCCTTTTCATGCCAGCATCTACCCTTAAAGAACTGAAAGCCATGTGAAAATCCATGGCCCATCTGCTCTGTCTTTGATCAGGCAGATCCGGCATTTTATATCCACTCCATACCGTGGCAAATCATGCCTGTGACAGTGGCAAATCTTACTTTTCGTGAGACTCCTCACTTGCGGTTGCAGCACTGAATGAGAGGTGAATGCACAGCTCTCACCACCGCTGATGCAGTGGCTGTCCTTGGTGTCGTGCAGAGGCATCTGTTCCCTCCTACCCCTGGGTAGGACCAATTTTACATAAGTAATTCTTAACAGATCTTTGTGGAGACTCCATGCTCTTCCAAGACATCATCTCCCAGTATGTTGTTGCCCTTCCCTCTAAAGATTTTTCCTGAGTGTTTAGCCTGGAGTTTTTTTGCTGCCATTGTGCAAAGACACAGAAGCCTTAATGATTACATCTGAATTAACCCTACAGTGGTTACATCGGAATTTGCCACAAGACAAGGTGCCTTTCACTTGGAAAGAGCAGTGCATGGTGGGAGGGGGGAACATTCCAAATGGTGTAGAAAATGACTTTCAGACCTGTTGAGTCTGGTATATGGAGCCAAGCGGTTCCTGAGGGATGGGCTAATCTAGCACCCCCCCTACACACACACAGCTTGAGGTGTTATATTGGAGTTCCGGCCAGTTGTTGCTTGATGTCTTCCATCTGCTGGTGTCAGAATGGTTCTGGTGGCCTTCAGAGCTGTTCTTCTCTCTAACCCTCCCCTCCGCAGTAATGGAGGGTTTAACATCAATCTTTATCAGCACACAGGGAGCATTGACAAACCTGATCCATCCCCTGCACTGCTTACCAACCTAAGAGATCCATTTGCGTTTAAGTCTTATCACTAACCACATACTTAGTATTGCTCTGATCGCAGAAAGGGTAACCACTTATTTATAAAGTCTGCTTGATCCTGAGGCAAGGCTCACTGCCACATGCCACTGAAGGCTTTTCCTTATTTTACTTATCTGTGTTGCTGTTGTTGGGAAGGCAGTGCTGTCCGAGCAATGCTGCTGGTTGCACATCAGGACAGCATGGAGATTGCTGGGCAGGATCAGGGCACCGCGCTGTCCAGTCCCATTCCCTCTCTCTGACAGTCACCAGTGACTCTTTAAGACTATCCACCCCAAGAAATCCAGATCTTTATTCCTCATGAAAATAATTCTAAATCCTGAAGCAAAAATGAAAAAGAGAAGTTGAGCAAACACTTAAATGCAAAGAGTGTTGTTAGCGCCGTGAATGGCCAACAAACACAACTTCAAGTGTGCCTTGGGCTGACACATCCTTTGTTTTCCTCCTTCACTTTGACTTGCAAAGATATAGGCCTAACACCTTGTTGTCTTCTACAAGCTCTCCCAGTATGATCTTTGCTCTTGGGGCCACTGGAATTCACTGGGGACCCTCAGGCACACTTAGATCATAGAACCATTCAGGTTGGACAAGACCCTTGCGATCATCAAGTCCAACCATCAACCCCACTCTACAAAGTTCTCCCCAACACCACATCTAAATGACTCTTCAACACATCCAAGGATGGTGACTCAACCACCTCCCTGGGCAGCCTATTCCAGTGTCTGACTACTCTTTCTGTGAAAAATAGATCTCCAAAAACATCTGAGTTTAGTAGCTCGGCTGCCAAAACCCTTGATGCTGCGTACAGTCTCCGCTCCCTGGCATCTTTATCCCCGCCTTGTTCATTTCTGGAGTGAACAGACCCAAATAGCAGCACACTTACCCCAGCGCCTGTGACATGACCTGAAGCCTTGTGGCACAGGGGAGGTAGTGTTAATGTTTTCCTCAGGGGGCTGCTTGTCATGTCCATGTAATATAAAGGCAAGGTGCTTCGGAATTTTTTTTGGGAGACGCTGTGTATACTCCCAGTTCTTCTATCTAACGAAGATCTTCATAGAGTAGGATGTATAGACTCTCTTCCCCTCTCCCCATGACTTGCAAATCTTTAGCAGTTTTGCAAAATAAAGTGGAAATTGGGTAATTCCCTACACACAGCCGTTTTGTTTTGGTGGGGTTTTTTTCGTTTGTTTGTTTTTTAAACTGTGATTAAAAATACCAAAGCTTCAACTCTGCTGTCTGTAAATTCTGTGCTAATGTTTACATTGGCATTTGAACTAGAATCGAGTTGTCATCATTATGAACCAAAATGAGACGGGGGGTAAAGAGGGGAATATACCGCTGGAATGATAATAGCTAAGCACTGGCACACTAATAAATTTAGGTGTTAATGTCTTGTTTTTGTGCTGTTTGGTTGCCATAGAGATGGGCCTCATGAACTAATGGTTTTGTTGTGAGAAGTTCAATACACATTTGCCAAATGTTCTGTTTCTCTAGTTACCTCTCTGCTTTTTCCCATGCCATCGAGCAAATGGGTTTGGAGCCCTTCTGCCCTCCATGTGCTGGGAGAGAGGAAGCCCCAACACGGGGCTTGCTGCAGGTTTGGCCGAGCTGCTAAAATAGATGCAGGAAACATCAGGGAGCATCACTATTTACAGTGTAACCCTGTGAGGCTATTTTGGAAACTGGCATGTGTATTTATAGTGTGTATTCCACAAAAGGCTGCAAATCAATGCCGGTTTGAACAGAGCAAGCAAGGGGGAGTGCTTACCTCAGGAAGAAGTGCAGGTAGAGATGGAGATTTCTCCTGCTGCTGCGTAAGGACCTACCATGTAGGACACACACCCCTCCACCAGGAAGAAGGCACGCTGGGGTAGATCTTCCTCACCCGCTGCGTGAACCGGGTTCACCTCTGATTTGCACCGCTTGCTTTTTCCTTCTGCCTGGGCTTCATCCAGGCCTCAGGGTCTTGGGTCCTACCCTGCTGGGATGCTGGCAGTGAGCTGGTGCTTCTGGGTTGGATGCTTCCGTGTGGTGACATCTGAGGTTTAGCAGCCGCCTGTTGGGAGTGAATTTATCTAATACTCAGGACGGATCATAACTTTTTGGATTTGCTTTTAAAGGCCCCAAAAGATCCTTATCCTGTTCTGTCCATTGCAGGACCAAAGAATACCAGGCGGATTGACTCCAAGATGTGTGCGGGAGGCATCTGGTTTTCCAGCCCTTTACTTCTGCTGGAGGAGGTACATGCACCCATTTCACTCCTGCACGGAGAGTTTCCATTGCTCAGCTTAGCTGACGTACAGAATGTCTCAGTAGGAAATTGTGTTTGTGCACTGAACATTCACCATGAGCGTTTTGCTTTTGATTCTAGACTGAAAAAAGAAATAAATAGGTGATTATTGTTCAGAACAATGACTTTTCCTGTTTTGTGATAAATCTCATCTCAGATTTGTTTACAAATTAGTATTTTTACTTTAAAGTTGGAGTCTCTCTCTGTCAAATCATCCAGCTGCAAGCAGCCAAAAGAGGCCCTGACATTCATCTCTGCTGCAAAGCAAAAGGCATTCCAGGGAGTTGTGGAGCGTTTTAGGAGAAGCGTGCACTGGCACTAACACCGGGGCATGGGGAAGGCAATGGAGGAGGCGAAGCAACTGCTGCCAGGCAAGTGGCTTTTCAGGGAAGAGGAAACCAAAGAGATGTTGCTTTTGCAGGTCTCTAACTTCCATTTGAATGTCCTTTGATGCTAGCTGAGAGGTATCTGTCATTAAGGGGGAAAAGAGCCCAACCAGCTATGAGTGGTCCTCCTGGGAATTTGGCCCTAGCCTCATATTTATGTATCTTCTTGCCTAGAAGTTCCTAAAAATTTACTGCTGGCATTTATTTTTGTCAAACCCTCCTCACTCACAGCACCAATGTGCACTTTCTCTCATTTAAAAAGGAAAAAAAAAGGAAAATCCCAAGCTCTGAACAAATTTTTATTTTTCAAAGCAAAATATTTTTCACTAAGCTGAAAAGTTTGTTGTGAAAATATTCTTTTCCTAAACTTCCCTTTTTAAGTTGGTGATTGTTTAAAAAAAAATATAAAAAGAGCATTTTTTCCCCTGCATTTTTATACAGAAAATTATCTACTTAATTTCTTCTGCTATGCTTATCACAGCATGTCTGGAAAGCTTTATCCAAAATGAAAATGTGTCTCATTTTTTCGAGGCATGTTTTTTCTGGTGGAGAAGTTTTTCCTTATCTCCTGGCAAAGATCAGTGTGTGTTGATAATAGGACAAGTGATTCACTAATTGATGGCAGGATGATGGGACAGAGTTTTGCCTGATCCTGCCCTTTGGCTGCTTTTGGGGCATTTCAGTTTGTTATTCGGCTCTGTGGCTGCCTGAGAGCCCCTTCCACGGTCTCACAGAGAAAGACACACTGCCCAAAGCAATCCCTGAGCTGGCAGCTGCTGCCGGTGTCCCTTGTAGGACGCTCACACTGGCTATGAGACTTGTCCACGTCACCATGCCGGAGCTGGGAGTCACCAACCTGAACAGCCCCATCGAATAACCGATGAACAATGAACAGTCAACCAGGGAGCAGGCACAATATTTAAAGACCAAAGAGCAGGCGCGGATATGGCTGATAGCAAAATAAACGGTGGCTTGGGTGAATTGTTTCTGGGTGATCTCCTGGGCTGTGTAGTTGTTCCGGCTGTGTCCTCAGTAAAGGTTTTGGGTAGAGGCAGGGAGTCTAATGATGGGGGTCTTCCAAGACAGCTGGGGACAGGGTGATGCCAGCCCCAGGGGGACTGGCTGCCTGATGGCATGCCTGTAAGCTGGCAGAGTGAGTAGACCCAAGGCCAGCACAAACGGGATTGTACTCTGGGTTTGGGAGCGTGCACACAGCGCAGCGGTGGCATTGTGTGACTCAGCTGGCAAGACTTGCAAGGCAGAGAACTTGCAGAAGGACCTTGGGCTGGAAACCTTCTGGAGAAAAATGCTCTGCCTGTGCCCTGCTCTGAGGATGCTGTGGGAAATTGGGACTTGAGGATGGGTTGTGCTGGGCTCAGCTTATGTTCCCTTGATATGCTGGGCTGCAGAGCTACCTCCCATGGGAGTTTTGCCCAAGCAGTTTTACAGCACTAGCTCTAAAATCAGTGGCTTTCCCAGGGTAAAAGGCTGAGCCATTTTTGTTGAAGGTGAAAATAGAGTGAACCATGTAAAAGGACAATTATGGATGCCCATCAACAGACTGCTGATCCTTAAGACATGTGCACACAGCTTACTTTCCCAGCTAATCTTACAGAAATTAAAGAAAAGCAAAGCTACCAACTGAGGATAGCACCAGGATCTTTTTAAACGGGTTCTCTCAGAGCAGTGGTTAATTCAGTAGAGGCTTGTGAGGGGTGGATATTGTTCCAGGTGTCGTGTGAAACTTCTGGTACTGCCTCCTGCAGTTCAGAAACTTGTGGCAGTGCGTTTCCTGGGACATGAAGGAATTTATTTTGGAGCCAGAGAGGAGAGGAAATGGGGAAATGACTGACTAGTCAGGAAAGCTGGCTTGAGTTACTTGAGCAAAGTGTAAGGCTGACTGGAAAACAACTGTCCATGCACAAAGCAGAGACTTCACTCTGCATTGTCGGCGTGGAATTGAAGAAGAGTCCTTTCCCTGTTTTTCTGAAGAAGTAGAAATGCAACAAGACATGAATGGTAGCCTAAGAGGAGAGACCTGATGTACCTGATGGGCCTGGACTAGAGGGAGCATCCTAAAGCACGAGTTGGTCTCTTGAGGGCTCTGTTACACCAAGAGTAACAGCAAACCAAGAAATGCCACTCCTTGTAATGCCAGTTCCAAGTGAAACTGTAGACCAGGTGCTTGCTCTGGCTTTAGGAAAGGTTGCGATGAATAGCATAGAAATGACCTACACTTTTAAAATACCTCTTATGTAAATATATAAATAAAATTATGTCAACCAAAACTGCCCAGTCATGCTAAGACCTTAGCCAACACTTTCCAAAGCCTTTGACTTACTTCTGATGTTAGATGAACACCTAATAAGCTTAATTAAAGTTTAATTAGTATAAGTAGGCTAAATGTGGTAGGTCAGCAGGCACAGCATAAGCTAAAATACTGTTGGCAATAGTCAACCTGAAAAAAAAAAGAAAGGGAAAATTCCTTTCTTAAAAATGAATACGTCTAAAGGACTAGTTCAGACTAGCTGCTTTGTCCCTCAGTGATGTTTTTTTTCTCTTTTCTTTCCCAAGGCAATACTGACCGGTTAAGAGCAAAGCCAGTTTCCTCACATCAGTGAAAAAAATCTAGTTTTTGTCCACATTTCTACTGCACTGTGCTCTGGAATTTTCCTCAAAACAGTTTTCTTAAGACTTGGCATGACAGAGAGAGGTATGTCTCACTGTTTTCTGTGATTCTTTTCTTTCCAGTAAAGTGCTAGAGAATGAATACTGTGGTTAGGCAGCTGAGCTGAGTTTATTAAAGATCTGGAAATCATTTATTCAAGGGCTTAAGCAGCATATCACCAGTGTTGCTGGCCGTCATTGTTTACGATGTCTTTCACAGCTAAGAATGATATTTCCTTGACTTTGAAAGGAAGTTTGAATTTAATTTGGGTATTTCGGCATGCAGATGACTGTGTTGACCTATGGTGACCTTTCATTTTTGCCCTAAAACCGTGCTGCTCACTGGGTTCTGGTAGGCAGCACAACTGACCCATCAAGGTCTGTTAATGCATCCTTGGCCTGTTCAGCCTCTTCTACGTGAAGGTGTTCTCTTGCTGTCCAGGAGAGCTTATGGACAGCAAGGTAATGAAAGGAGGCCTATGTGAAAACTTGTTCTTCCAGTAGAGAGTATTGTCTCTCACAACAGGAAAGGAGTATGTGGGTGAGTAACTGTGGCTCAACCCAACACCACCAACCAAGAATATGATCCCAATTATGCACACTTTCCTTCCCAATCGAGGTGCTTTTGGGACTGGAATGTGGGGCTGCCTAGTGTATCATACCAACGTAAGCCTTTGTGCATCGGCACGCACATCGCCTGGCCACTGCTCTTCAGCTTCAAGTTCAGAGCCATTCAAGTTCAGAGCAGGGCACCACTGCTTGCTGTTGCACCTCCCCTTGAGAGGCCACAAGGCTGCCTCTGCGTGGGACCTCTCTAGCTCATAAGCAGGAGTTAGCCAAATCCCAGGAAGCCATTTACTAGGGAGAGAGAGACTCATTTGATAACATGGTCTGCAGGCTGCCGAGTTCAAGGCCCCACTCTGAATCAGGTCCGTCAAGAATATGTTTTCCTCTTTTGTGGATCAGGAATTCCACTTTGGCCATGAGACTAAGTGCCAGTAAGTCATAGTGTTTTGCAGTCAGCTCTAGCAAAGATTCAGCTTGTTTCTTATTTTATCTGTCTTGATTTGATCATCCCTAAAAATAATCTGCAATGCAAGATACCGCAGTGCTGAATTCCCCAGCTGAGAAAGTAGAACATGTTGAGAGTGTTTCTTGGATCAAAGTCCTAAGAGGGGAGCCAACAGCAAGAGTCTAGCTAAAGTTCAGGAGTATCCTTCAGATATAGAAAGTAACCGCACACAAAAAGCTCTTGTTCTCATGAGACTGTATTAGGCACTGGAAGAGGCAATGCAAATTTCGGACTCTACTGCAATTAAGTTGGAGGGAATGTGAAATGCCCTCCGTGATCGTATAATGTCTGGGAAAACTGAGAGGAGTACGAAGTATTTAGGGCAATGGTCTCAGACACAACAAATGAAATCCTCTGCCTCCAAAGGCCACGTGTCAGACAGGCTAAAAATTCCAGTGACCAAAGCCCGCACTTGCGACAAGATAAAGCTTTCTTCTTGAGTCATTATCATTAAAGATAGGCAACAACCAGGAGGCCTGAAAAATACATGAGCAAGCTACTAAAGGGGAGAAATATGTGTTTTTTGTTTTATTAAGGATAATTAGAGAAGTCTCAAATAAAGGGAAATTTTAGTCTTCAGAAGTATAGAAGAAAATGGATGGATGATGGGCTATAAGCCCTTTTAAAGTCTTCTTAAACTCCTGTCAGGTGGAGCTACAGCCAGATGTATACTGGCAGCTATTTTTTAGTAATAATGATGGACAAGTAAGGGCAGGAAAGTGATGAGCTGGAAGGAGCTGAAAGGAAAATGCAACTTGGGAGATGAAGTAGAACCACTAATGTACAGGCTTCTCCAGGAAGCCTCCTCTAGCAAGTGAAAACATAAGCCAGGCTGTTCCAGATCAAGCAGCAAATGCTGATGTGAAGCCCTTGTGATGTAGGATATTGTGGGAGCCTTTCCCTATTTACATCTGTGTCTCTGTGAATCTTGCCACCAGGATTCATTTGATTTCACTTCTGCAAGCATCAGTTGAAGAGAGTTTTTATACTTACGTCTCCAAGTACATGATGATATGATTCAACTCAATGGTGTCCCACATGCCTACCACCACTCTTCTCCCTCCAGAAATGTTATTACCGCCCAGCAGTTTTATCAGAGAGGGACTCTGCCTTGCTACCCTAATTTTGCTGTGCGTGACAGTGGATCTGCTATCCCCTGCTCTGTGGGTAAGGCTGGTCATGCTAGGAAGATCGCTGTGTGTTAGGTGCCATTTGCTGTGAATCAAGCCTGAAAAAAATAGGCTTGCCTCTGTCCTCTGGGTAGGACTGTTGTGACTGCACAGTTCAGGTCTCCTAGAGAATACTGCTGCATTATAATTGCTTTTGCTGCTAAATGTTATGTCTCTGAGTGCCTGATAGGAACCACAGCCCAGCTGAGCACAGGCAATCACTTAATGGTGTACGGGAATAGCAAGAGATGGAAAATTACCTTCTCACATCTAGAAAGCTAGAGGCACTTTCAGTGTCCAGGCTGGGACATTTGTCTCCATTTCCTAGCCAGGCATCACCCACTCTTTCCATTTGACCAAGGGATTTTTTTTTTTATTTTTTTTTTGGTGAAATAGAGCAGTTTTGACAACAGGGACTAATGCATCCCTGTTGGCAGTGCACTTGCACATGGCCAAGATGAGGCATTTTCTGTGAGTACAGACTGATGTTCATTTATCACTGCTTATTATTGTCACCTGCCTCAAACCAAGATGTGTGAGTGCTTTTTTCAAATGAGCTGTGCAGTCCCCTGATTTCTAAGTGGCTTCTGCCAACCCTTCTGCCCATCATGAGATGTGGTTTCCTAACAGGGCTATAATCTGAAAATGGCCTCCCCAACAGCACAGCAGGACTCTCGCTTCTTAATGATGTCACTCGCTTCTTAATGATGTTCTCAAAGGAGAAAGCAAGCCTGGTGCCAGCCTTGCAAATCCATCCTGAGACTGGGTTGTCTTTGGTTGAAAATTCAAAGTGGGCAGCTAAAGGCAATGGTACAGAAACTGCTGGAAGAAAAGGATAAAATAACCAAAGACTTTTTACCTAGAAAACAGCACAATTTTGTGACTCTTTTAATTTGTCCTAAATGCTTTTCTTTCAAGTGAAATCAATTTGATATATATCTGCAAAGGACTTAATTCAGTCCAAACCCTTACAAACAACACTTGTGTTGTTTACTCCTTCCCGAAACATGTGGAAAAAGTAGTGTGCTCTCTTCTTGTCCTCTGTATCCTGCTGCCCACCACTGTCTTTACAATCTTGACGGAATTCAAAAAGCAGTTTCTCCTTGAAGAGAAGTCCCCAGAGTTCATAGGGACTGGACTGAGCACAACGTAATTGAAGAGGGAAAAGAAAACAAGCAATTTTTATTTCTGTGCACCATCACAGATAAGAGCGCAGGTAGAGGTGGGGATGGCAGGGTAAGGCTGGTGATTTCTGGGAGCTTTGGAGCAGTTAGCAAGAGAAAAATTGAAAAATTGAAGTTTTCACTGCCGGCTGGGGGGAGCCTGCAGAGAGGTGTGAAATGATGCATCCTACTTGTTCTCCTAGCTGGGCTGGACCTCTATCTAGAAACATGTTTTTGGTCAGGCTAAGCAGATGTGAGTGAGGTTTTATAAGGTAGCAGATATCTTGAGTGAAATGCTTCTTTTTTGAGATGCTGGCTGGAACTGGTATGTTGCTATAAGGAGCCTGCAGGGGATGCACAACCTCCGCTTGCAGATGGCTAGGTGGTACCCAGGGGCCTTTTGGATGTCCCACGTGCAGGTGAAGCATAGGCAGAAGTGTAGCCTGTGCTTGTGCTTCACATTTTGAGCTGCTATGGGTTCCAAACCTCCTCTTTACATCTTTAACTCAGCTGTTGTCGGTCATGGTGGCTGGGATGCCATGTGACAGAGGACAAAGCACCTCAGGGGGGCAGCAACATTGCTTAGCTGAAAGGAGAAATAACAGGCTGTGGTCTTATTCTTTTCTGGATGGCAGCATGAAGTTTCCCTGATTTGAATGCATCTCCTTCTATGTCTTGCTTTCTGCTGATTTGATCCTGGTTTTCCGGAGTGCCGAAAGCAAAGATACTTGCATGGTATAGCAGTTATTCAAATTTATAGAGCACTCAGTGCAGAGTAGTTGCTTTCCATACAGACCCCATACCTATTTTTTCCTATATCAATTAAAGGTTAGTAGTAGCCTTATACTCTTTTATGAGGCCATAATCTGACTCCCAAGCGGAAAACAAAGGAAAACACAGTGCAACTGGTATGATTTTTCGTAAATGAGGTTAAAAGCAGTTGTTTTACAACTGAAGGGCACTTGGTATAAAGGGAAATTGCTGTTTCTACCCTGGCCTTGGCAGATTTTAAAACTAAGAAACCTGTTCTGTTGTTCAAAAGAGCCGTCTGACTGAGTAAAACACAGCACTTTCTGAAATGGCTTAATAGGAAAGTGAGGCTTTTTTCCCTGATAAACATTTTACAACTGAAAAAATGCAACTCCAAAGTGCAGCAGACTGTTATTTTGTTCTGCAGGCCGTCCCAGAATATGCCATTTTGGGACATCTTGAACTTCTTCAGGGGTTCTTCTTCTTCAGTTCTTCTTGAACCCCTGTTCAAACCAGAGGTTCAGTGGGATTGATCTTAGTGCCACTTTGCTGCTGCAGGGCTTTGATCTTCTTATCCATAGTCAGCCAATGCTCCTCGGTTGTCCTTGGGGGCATATAAAATCCTAAACCTAGGGAATCGTTTAAATCCTCTTGATGTGGGAGAGCTGCTGAAGATGAAGTCCAGAGCCGGCTTCAGCCAACTATTAAATCCCATAGGAAGCGAGTTCCTTGGAGGACTGGGGCATCTGAAAATGTCTTATGAGCCAAGTAGAGCAGATAGGCCACATGGCCACGGCCAAAGGAGATAAGATCCTGTCACAGGTCCCTAGGCTGAGACACTCAGGCTCTTCGCAGCGAGTGAGAACATTTGGAAGGCATGATCTTTGCTCTGACATTCCCCAAGCGATGCCTCGCAGGGAGGGTAGCTGTTGGGCTAAGAGTGGAGTAACCTCCATCCTCAGCTGTGTTTTCAGCGGGGGGAGGCAGCCAAAAGCAGATGCCCCACCTTGCACTGTAGCACGGCCCTTCATCTCACAGGTCTGGTGACATGTACGTGGCCTGCACAATGTCCTACGCCTGTTGTTAGCTATATCCCTGCGCCAGAGTGTTCATGATCTGCCTGCTTACACAGTTGGGCTGCAACACGTTACTTGTCTGGACACGGGAATGGATGCCAAGGGCTGCCAGCAGGCAGGAGGGATGGTGCCAGCAGATGGCACTCCAGAATACACAGTGTTGGCTCATCCACCTCCAGCTGTGGTCCAGCACATTTGCTGGATGAGTTGAGTTGGGCAGCAGGCAGGACCTTCTCAGAAAGAACATAGGTGGTCTCGAGGGCCAATGAACCCTGGAGAGAGTCGTGCCCTCCCTTCTGAGATCCACTTGATTGTGGGGCGCAGCCAGAGGTAAAGAGCAAGGCAGAGCTTGGTGCTGTGGAAATCTCAGCACTTTGCTCTAGTTCAGAAATGATGGTTTTCAACAAGCCAAACCCACAATTAGTATTGGTTAAAAGAAAACGGAAACACAAATTAAAAAAAAAAATAATAAAAAAAAATGGGTCTGCTGTTTGAAAAAGGTCATAGCTGCTTCGAGTGCTCTGGTTTGAGGATGGCTTCCCCTCCTACCCGAATGAAAACTCTAAACTGTGCTTGTCGTATTTTAGTTTTTGCTCTATTTTTACCCCCCAAAATTTCTTTGTATCTAGCAAGCTGCTTCCAGATGTGTTTATCCTGAATGTTCTTATCGGTTCCTGTGCGCCCACTTAGTTGTTAATGATCTCCAGAGGGAGCTTGCTATATACCCAGTTCAGAGGATATTACTGTGGGAGCCACTGCTGCCAGACACTGCTTGCTGCTGCAGGATGGGCTTGAGACAGCATTGAGCAAAGTGCTGCACAAACACCCAGGAAACACCCATTCCTGCCCTAGGCCCTGCCTCGTCCCTGAAATGTGCACCCCATAAATACAACCAAACCAATCTGGGTACTTCATTTGTGCAGTGCAGAGGGGACCTTGAGAGTTTGAATGTCTTTAGTGTTTTGCATTTCAGTTCTCAGTGATAAAGTGCATAAACAGAGGGCTTTGCATTTAGTAATTTATTATTTAGTCCCAGAAATACACTAATACCTTTATCAGAATTACGTATGTCGTTCAAAACACAAAAGCACAAATCACTGAGGAACAGGCAGACATTAATGGCTACTGTTCTCCCTACCTCCTGAATGGCAGCCAATAATCATGAGAGAAACACAATTTTCTCCTAAACGAGTGTTTTACTTTTGCATGTGTGTCAGTATATACAATTTCTCTTTTTTTTTCTTTTAGCAGTCCAAGGAAAGAAAGCAAAAGCTTAAGTGCCTGGGGTGTGGTAAAGCATTTTGCTTGTTCCCCTGACATTGCTAAGTGTCAGCTGTTTCCCCCCTGCCTCCCAGGAATGGCAGGATAATAGCAGGAAGTACAAGGAATTTGGGTCAGCAAGCCTGGACTCAGGGAGGAATTTCTTCTTAGCTGTTCCAGGTCATGGGATCTCTGGTCCTGATGGAGGTGGCAAGACAGTGAAATAAGGGTGCTCAGTGAGATAAAGCAACAGCCCAAGAGATCACACTTGAACTTTTTCTCTAGCGTGTAAAGAGGTGGTGGAGAAGCTTGAGGAGCAGAGGATGGGTTTGGGTGCCATCTAAAGAACTTCAACCGAAATCTAAAACATTTTTGCGACCTTCTCATGAATCTTGCACAAAAGCAGGTCCAGCTGCTGAAGCTGAGCTTGGAAGAAGCCAGTCAACCCATGACCCGCACCATGTTGTGAAGGATCCCTGAGATCGGGTACCAGGGCTAGGCACAGAGACCTGTGAGAGGAGACCATCACTAACCAGAGTCCCAACGTGCCCCAGCACGGTTTGTACTAGGAATCTGGCCAGCAGCATTCACCCTACAGCACATGGAGCAAAGGCAGGGACAAAAGCCACTGGGGAGTGCTCACGCATTTGCCAGTGTTGTTGTAGCCAGAACACATTCTGGAAAGTATGGCGCACACCCGTAATTCATTTAACACAGCTCTGGGCTAAGAAAAAAACAGGAACTGCCCTTCTGAAACTCACTAATGGACTTTCTCCTCCAGTCTCCTGTTGCTGATAAAGCCCAACTTCATCAGCCACCGGGGAAGTCATAAAACTGGTGTCATGATCCCCGTGCTTGAGCCAAAGGCAGTTGAAAGTCAATGGAGAAGCTCTCATTGACTCGAATGTGCTGTGAAGTTGGAGCTCTTGCCATTAAACCTCTCTGGGGAAAGACAAGGGGACTGAAAATGTGGGGGAGTGGGACTGCAAGTCCTCACTGTAACTGTTTGTTCCCTTATTTTTAATCTTCAGCATCACTGGACACAGTCCCTCTGGAGGTGCTGCCACACCATTGAGTGCCTCCGTCCCTGCACATCAGACACCATCTTCCTGGAGTGAAGTGGGGAACTTTGGTTTTATTCCATGTTTTACTCATGCCGAAGTCTATATAATACCAGGTTTGCTGTGTTTTTTTGGTTTTGGCCCACAAATGCTTCTGGGGCAGGTCATTACACCTCCCAAGCTACCACTTTGTTGTGCATTTGGAGCTTGCAAAATCCAAGGAGATCTCCATCATTCAGTTTGAACATCACTTTCCAGTTGAGACTCAAATGGCAGGAGTGCTAGAGAATATTATTGGTAAACAATAGATGTCTGGTGGAGACGCTGATTATTTTCCTGGTACAGAAGGCTGCTGCATCCTATGTGATAATTCCCCTTTCTTTTCCTCCTTGTTGGCTTTGTATTTTTGTGATTTATTTGAGGGCTGGCAAGCATCCACAGCCCTGCAGGAAATGGATGTCTGCTATTGTGTTTGGGGGGGCTATATAAACGTGTAATTTTCCCACTACATTAATTATAGATGTTTCTCCTTCACTGGAGCAGCTCCATGTTTTCTCTGCCCTGTTGATTTGGAGACAGAGTGTTCTCCCCACACTCCCAGCCCAAGCTGTGGGTATTTATAGGGAACCCTGACTCTGACATCCTCAACTGAGGAAAGTCGAAGAGCTAGTCATTCCCGTTTGCCAGCTTGGCCTGGTCACAAACACTGTGGAGGGGAAATTCACTGGCTTTTCTACCTGATGATAATAGCTCCAGAATAGCATCGTAGCCAGCTTTTCTCTGGCTATTCCTCTTGCTGACACTTTCCTCAAGAATAAAAGTGGTTTGCCCTAAGAAAACAACCATCTTGCTATGGAAAAGCAATTGTAGAGCAATTTACTTTGGAATAGCTATACTGCTTCATGCCTGACTCCTGGGGACAGACCCAGATGAATTTGGAGCAAAGAATTGAAACCCAAGGGAAAATTCAGGGTGGTTATATCAGGTTTTGTTCAAGAAAAGGCTGGAGGGAGAGGTCAAATTAAAAAAAAAAATCCCAGTTCTGTGCTTGTTTGGCTTTACTCTGTTGACCAGGTCTGGTCATATGGCCTTCAATCTGAATGGACAGGAAAAGTGTCCGGTTTTGTTTCTGTCTTATGAAAATGTGGCTAAAACAAGAAATTCCTCAGTGGAAAGTCTGCACACGCAAAATGCCCTGCTCTTGAGAAGGCATTTTATCAAAATCCCTGTTTGGCTGAAGCACAGGTTTTGTCCCCTACAAGGCCACCACGATACTTGGTTGGATTCGTAGCTTGTGCTTCCCGTCCCACTGGATCCCTCTCAAGGTTCCTGTGCAGGGTGCTGTCTCCCACCGGGCTTTGCTTTTGGAACAGCAGCGGAGCCACCTGGCAGGTGTCTGCCTGCAGGTCTATGTGGGAAATCGCCTAGCAAGGGAGTCCAGTTGCAGAGGGATACGGGGATACCACGCTACAACTTCACAGGTCTTGCCTTGCAGCCTGTCAGACTCCACAACCTGAATTTTAGGGCTGATGGGTTTTTTTTTTCATCCTTGGTGGCTGAAACATCATATGGTTGCTGTTCATCTGGCATAACACGTGCCCCTTTTCTGGGCTGAGCTGTGATCTGTGTTTGCTTGGTGCTCTGGAGAGGATTTCCTAGAGCACATGACATTCTCTCACGTTACTTACATGCTGGAGCGGTGCACTGAGATTCTTAGGAAGTCCCCGGCATAAGGAGTTTTGGCTCTGCCTTGCTTCTGACCTCGGAAGTATTAATGTCTCCTGAAGAAAAAAACCATCTTAGAAACACAACTGCGCAGAATGCAGGCTGGGATGAGGAGAAGCAAACATCTGCAATTATCTTAGAGCGCATGCCTGCCAATGAGAAGTCTTGATAATGAATCACATTTGTTCTTTCTTGAGGTGTAACTCCTGGAAATGAGAAACCTAGCCTGATTTTTACCAGAAGGTGCTGCCTCTGTGAGGGGACTCTCCTTCAAGAGAGCATCTCTGTTGAGCGTTCTGGGGATCTCTGCAGATACGCCTATCATTGGAGGGATCAGATAATTTCCATCGGGCTGGATGTACCAGAGCATCCTTTGGCTTCTAATGTGTGCTCCCAGTAGACTCTCAATGAAACACAAGTCCTGCTGTGATTTTTCTCAGTTTTTGCCTGCCAGAAGTGGGTGTGTTCATCACACAGAGTATATTGGCAAGTACAGAGCGGGTGGGATTTAATACAAGCACACAGGCTGTGCTGCCTGTGACCATCCCCGGGTTTCCTACAGAGGCTTTGGAGAGCTCTTTTGGCAAGCCAGAGACTAAGAGTCAAGAGGAAGAGAGTAGGGGAGGCCAAAGCAATGAGATACGGCTCTGATTTACAATTGCTCTCCTCCTTCGACACCCACACTGCACGGATCCCCAGGAGGGCACTGAAAATTTGCTTCTTGCCTCTTCTGCTGCTGGTGCACAGAGCCATACTGGAGGGGACACAGTGAGCTGTGCTGAGGGGGAGCTAGGCAGAGCTCAGCTGCGTCCTGGTAGCCAGCAGCAGGATTAGGGAGCCATGGTACCTCAGACAAGTAAGCTGGTGCTGGTGCATGGCCACAACTCATTGTTCTGTGAGAAATCTTAGACCAAGGCTGAGCTGTCACCTCAGTACCTCGCCCTGGGACTGAGAAGGGAGAGGGCTGTGCCCACCACATCCAGCCCGTGGGATTGGAGGGACATATGCTGTATGACCAGGGACATCTGCAAGGACAGGGCACAAACGTGAGGCAGCTTGGAGAAAGGTGAGGATTTGCGATGGCTGAACATCCCGGGATCCAGCTTTATGAGGGTGAGTTGTATCTACATCCTGGCTGGAGGCATTTCCTGGACGTGCTGGTGCCCTGGCCCTGCTGGAATGGGTCTACTTGGTCTCTTTGGGGCTGGGGCTGTGCTGCCAACAGAGTTTCTCCCAGGGATCCTAGCTAAGCACACAAAGTAAATCTGGCCAGATCCACACCAAAATTAGGCATCTTATTGTGTTTATCATGCCTCTGTGAATCTTGAGTGCTTTTCATGAACTCTCTTGCATGTAACTCTCAAAGCACAACTGCCACACAGTCCTTGTGTTGGCCACATGCATTATCAGTCTTTGTAGATGAAGCCTTGTGGGCTTATACAGGATTGTTAATGCATACCTGTGGTTCACCTCAGCAGGTTGAGGCTGGGACAGTGCCATCAGAGCCACGTTGCCTTGAGAAAGCACCCACCTGACTGTGAGCATTGCTTGAGTGAGTCTGTACATGCAGTCTCCAGAAGGTTGCCGTTACTTATACATGTGGTCTGGCCTCACTGAGTGATGGAGATCCTCCTGGGGAGGGAAGGATCACAGATCATTGATCAGAGAATCGTTTTTGTTGGAAGAGACCTTTAAGATCATCAAGTCCAACCACTGACCTAACACTGCCGAGTTACCACTAAATCATGTCTCTCAGCACTACATTTACACATAGCGAGGTGTTGATCTCTTCTCCCAAGTCATAAGCAATAGGATGAGAGGAAATGGCCTCAAGTTGCTCCAGGGGAGGTTTGGAATTGGGTAGTAGGAAAAGTTTCTTCACCGAAAGGGTTATCAAGCACTGGAACAGGCTGCCCGGGGATGCCCTCATGAAATCTTTTACTCTCTTCAGTTCATGTCATTTGAGAAAGACACCAGGAGGGAAAGGCTCCAGAAGGTGATGCTGCAGTGCCCAGCAGCAGGGGAACCAGGGCTTTTCTCTTTAACAGAAGTCAGCATAAGAAATTCCCTCTACTTCCAGCATGAAGGCATGGCTCATCTGTGCACTGGCCACTGGTGAGGTGGGACACTGAAGGACCTTAAGCAACTAAGCTTTGCCCATGATGCTGCTGCTGCCACTCCATGGGGCGCCATGTGTACCCTATAGTGAGACTTGCCGGTGACCAGTTGTTTGAGTGGGCTGCCGGAGGGGGTCACCGGAGCCAGGGATGAAAGGTTGGGAGTCAAATTGAAGTCTCTTCAGGGACTCTCATTGCAACCCATCAGGCCTCTCAGCGTCCCCATTGGCTCCCCTTTCCCATAACATCAGTGAGATTTGGGCGAGGAGAGCAGGTTGGGCCATTGCCTGCTTGTCCACCCTTCGTGAGATGTTGTCACTCAACCTCCTGTTTCTTTTGAGCAGCCAAAAGGCAGGAGCACAGGAGGCAAATTGCGGCTCTTGCAGCAAGCACTTCCCCACATGCCCTGCACATCCAAACACAATGCGGTTTCGCATCTGAGTACCAAAAGCTAAACAGCAGGTGAGACTGGGTTAACAGCCTGGGCATGGCAGTTTCTGAAGCAATGCCTGGGGAGCTCTAAACACAAACACCATTAGCAATAACAGGATCTGTGCACTGCTGTTATTATAACTCCCTGCCCTGCGCTAAAAGCACCAGCCCCCAGCAGTAAGCATCCTCCATTTTCTCCACCTGGTCCAGCTCCGCGCTTGGCAGCCATGCTCAGCTCAAGGAGTTGGACCACCTGCTGTCACACGGGCATTTATAGTTTAAACCTCATCCATGCCCTTTTCCATTTTGGAAAAGTTTGGGAGTTTGCCGGTTTGGGAGAGTATTCACCATTAAACCCTCTCCTTTCACGCGTCACAAAGGCACGCATTTTCTCACGTGCTGTAAGTGCCACAGATTTCCTGCACTCCCGAGTGACAAGGCAGTGCTGCTGACACTGCCATCGATGCATGACCCTCAGTGGCTGTAAGCTAAAGGAACACCATCCCTCTGAATACCGGGCGCTGCAGGAGGCAAGGATGCAGGGCAGGGCTAAACACAGGCCTGACCTGAGATAAAATATGGGAGGGCAAGTGTGCTCTGCTTCCAGAGACCTGGGGAGGCTGCAGAAAGATGCTGAGCCGAAATTAATGGGACAGCACAGGTGGTGGAGGGAGTCAGAGAAACATCCATTATTTATATACCCTCTGCAGTGAGATCATGGAGAGCGGCCAGGAACTGGGTTAAGGTGAAGCAGGATGAAGCCAACGAAACCTGAAGTCCTTGAGTGAGGCCCCTCGCCAGGCCCATGCCGATGTTCTCACGATCTTTCCTGCCACAGCACCCTCCAGCCAGGCTCTGAGGAGCCACAGCACTGTGCCAGGGCCAGCGTCTGTGAGCAACCCCAACTGCCCGCAACCCCAACTTGGTGAGTACCTGTGGGAAGAGCGATATTTATTGCACAGTAACACGCTCCGGGCACTTACCAGTTTAATGACCCACATAAACGTTGTCGTCTTGTCCAGTTTTGGGTAACAGAATGGGTTGTTGCACTGATTGTGTCATGCCAGTCTATTTAGCAAACACAGAGGCAGAGACACAGCTGATGGAGGGGAGACGTGTTCCCTCACCACGAGGCAAAGGGAAGGCCATGTTGATGTGCCCACCATGGTGCGTCTTGCCATGAGTGGGAGATGCGATGAATCAAAAGAGCCACTGCTGCTTGCTGATATTCACCCTCTTGGTCTCCTTGCATGCCCAGCTAGGAAGGTGGAATCACATGTTTGGCAAAGTCTGGTTGCTCCAATGTGCAGAAAGAAGGGGTTTAATTTTGCACGATGAATTGGTGTGTAAGCCCACAGAGAGAGACTGTGGGCTTGGCATGGCATTGGCAAGCTGTGCAACAAGGCAAGTGACGCTCCTGATGACTGCTTAATCACGCTGCGTGTTCTCAGGGAAAGCAAAGATCTTCAACCACAAGGACTGAAAGGCAGGCTCAGAAAGCCTGAGGTCCATCGGAATTGTTCTACTGGGTCTTAGCAAGGGCCAGCTGTCACTAGGGTTCAGCTGTAGGCTTCATCTGTGCATGCGATGTGGTCCAGTCACTTAAACCCTGCATGACAAGCTACACATGCAGAAACAACAGCCATATCTGCACTTGTAAAAGCGTGAGGTTGGTGGATGCGTGCTTGCTAGGCACCAAGAGCTGCCTGGAGTGTCTGCAGCTAGCAGCTCATGGTTTGGGCTATAGAGTAACCCAAGCTTTAAGGTAAGCGGCATCATCTTCAATGTTATTTCAGCCTGCAGTAAAATCATTTATTGGTTTCAGCACATATGAGTCCTCTGGTCCCTGGACAGCAAATTTGTCCATGGAGATCACAAGGTAGCCTAACTCCCTTTTTCTGTACAGATGCCTAGATTGGGCCATTTCAAAATCCTGCTTTGAAACATACTGGGAATATTGCAAATATTACAGTCAATGGGAAGAACCTATGGAACTCAAGCGTGGCAGAAAACTGATGGAGAGCACACAGTGTTGGGGAAGTGTGGGCGCTGTTGCAAACCGCTGCAGGTAATCCCACAAATGCACATCACAGGATTTCTTGGTTTCCTCCGAGGCTGCAGATCTAAGCCATGAAATAGGGAAAATACTGCACTGGGTTGACTTAGGTTCCCGTTGGGAACTGGCAGTCTGTTTTTTCTTAAGAGGGAAAAAAAATGAGCACTCACACACACTGCGACAGCAATGTGAAGTATTTTCCTCTTCAAGAGCCCTTCCTCGCTATCCAATGCCGTCCTTTAAAGAATGGTGCAGAAGTCAAGCAGAGCTGTCCATCACCCAGAAAGCACGCAGCACTTAACCGCGATGCTCAAGGATTCCTAGAAACCAGTGTTGCACGGGGAGAGCTAAAACAGGAGACTCTGCAGCAAGCGTGCGGCTGATCCTCCCATCCGGGGAAGCAGGGCTTGGAAACAACACTGGGGGGTTGCAATCTGGCAGCGCCTGCCTTCCACTTGGAGCAAGAAATGTCAAGGAGAATTAGTGAGATGACCGGAGACTTAGACTGCAACGGGAGGCAACTGCTGTTCGTAAGCGGGCTGTGACTGCTCAGCCCTGCTAATCAGATTTCAGAAGATGCTCAACTGGCTCGTGCTGTAGAGCGCTCGTTGCATGTATTTCCATCAACGCTGTGCTGTGGGGGGTCTGTATTTCAGCCCTTGGGGGAGCCTGATGTAACGCCCAGAGACCTAGTTTTGTCTGTGATGAGGGGAAAAGGACATTTGGAAACCTGTACGTCATTTAAAGCAAGCAAGTCAGGTCCAGGTGCTCCTCTGAGCACCAGCTGTGAGCACTGAGGTTACCAAAACTCAGCCTTACCCAAACAGATCTGCTGACCCAATAACCTGACCAACTTCCCAGGCATCTGGAATCTCCCCTGACACCGGAGCCACCGTTGCTTGGCCACGCTGGGCTTCGGCATGTCAGTGCCAGGAGGAAAAGCCGGTATGCCGGCTTCATTGCTGCCTGGCCAGCCCAGCTTGCTTCAGACCCCTCGGCGAAGCGCACTTTGAAGCTGAGGCACTAGAGATCATGGAGCAATATTTGAGTCAAGGGAAATGGGAATCCTTTGCGCTGGATCAAGGTTTTAATTAGTAAAGGATTGTGTGATTTTGCGTGATTTGCTTGATACCAGTTCCTGTGAAGAATAAAAGTTTACTTCCATTTCCCAGTGCTCTATTAAAGCAGCTTCCGTTAGCACTGCCTGTGCTCTCAACTGTGCTGTATATGGCATTTCTATTTTTAGAAACCAGGGTTGCCATGACAACCCAGTGTATTTTTTGTTAAATATAGCAGCTGTTGCAGGGAACTCTTGTCCTTCTGGATGTAAAGGCTGTGTTTTTGCCCTCTGACAGAGCTCAGGGTATTAAATGCAGATGAGAAAGGATGATTAATTAAGTGGAAGCCCAGAAGAAACCATGGATCTGTAATTACACAGAGGGGTTTTGAACGAAGCTGTGTGTATCTGCTGCTTCGAGAAGCAGCCCTTCTGCATTAGAAATGGTGTGGGGACAGGGATGTGGAGCTTTGCACGGTGTTATCCGTGAGACCACCATCCCCTCACTCTCACTAGCCGGCTGCCCAGCCTGCCTGCCTTCTGCCCATTCTCATCTCTGCCCCTTGCAGGAAACATGCTGGTCCTGACTGTGGTCTCCAGGACTTGTCCCATCTGGGAGGAGACATGGGGGTGCCAAATAGGGTCTTGCCATCAGAGAATCCCTGTGGGAAGAAATGGGCCCGTTTTGGGAAAAGCAGGTTTTACCTCGTACCCACACTTAAAGAGCTTGAAGAAGAGGGTTGTGTTGCAGGGTTAGGGTCTGGGTCTGCATCTCCTGTTGGGTGATGGAGTCCTCTCTGGCAAAAGTGCCAGTGCGTGGGTGCAGGTCCCATCTCTGGGTCCGACCCAGGGATGCAGCACAAGAGTGCTACATCGCAAAGCAGCCCAAGCTGCCATTCATGGGAAATAAACCGGTTCTGTTTCATTTTTTTATCATTTGTTTGTCTGTTAGCTCCGGAGGGATGCAGCAGTGAAGGATTTCACTCCTGTTTCGCTTTGGCTTTGTCACTTCTTTACTGGATCCCTGTGTGGTACCAACACATAGGGCTGTTTTTCATCTCCTGGGAGGCGGGAGAAGAAGAGGGAGTTCTCATTCTTCTGGGTTTGTTTTGTGGTTGGCGCTTTGCCTTCCCATTTCGGTGGGAGCTTCCAAATTCAGCGAGCTCCAAGGGGCACTTGTGAGCCTTTGTCAGCACAGCCTCTGCTTTGCATTTCCATTTCAGTTTGCGTTGCGACCAGGCAGCTGCAGCAATAGCTCTGTGCACAGGGCAGGGAGCACGATGGCTTGGGCCAAGGGCAATATGTCAGCTGGGAGATGGAGATCTTTCTTTAATTAACTAGTCTTTGCCTTGTTAAATGAAAAAGGAAACCTAGTGAACAGAAGATACAGAGCAGGGCTTAGGCTCTTTGAAAGTTTCTTTAAAAATGGATGCAGTAACAAATAAATAAAGAACCAGAGTTAAAAACAACTTGATTTTAAAATATCTGTGGAGGTCACTGTGACCAAGACTTTGAACAGGAATAACATATCTCCAGGATTCTTATCTGTTCCCAGAGCTATCATAAACAGCATCTATTGCTGGGGATGTTATTGCTTTTCTGAATTTAATAGCATAAACGTTGCTTATGCAAGCAGAACGCTGCGGGGAAGGGATCTCCTCTTGCACACTGCAGAGCTGCCTCTGTGGACACTGGGGGCTTGGGTTGGCCCTGCTGCCTGCTCCCCGCACCCTCCAGGTGCTCTGCCCTGCTTGTGGTCCAGCTCTTTAACCAGCCGTGCAAGGGGATTTTGAAGGGTGGGAGATTTTGAAGAGTCAAGGCTTTAGGAGGCAGTAGGATGGAGTCAGATGCCAGCTGTGCTACTGACCGCCTGCTAGAGTCTGTCCTGGTCCCTCTGTGGAGTTGGAGCCTGTTTCCATACGTGCTAGAGCATCTTCCTCTAGCTGAGGGCATAAATGCAGGGGTCATCCCTGAGGAAGGGCTGCCTGTAATGAAGGAAGGAAAAGCTGCCACATCAAATTTGAAGACTTACTTGCGTCCTTCAGGGAATATGTTGTCAGACATTTCTGGCCCAGAAAATGTTGCTTGCTTGCAACTGGGCAGGAGTTTTGGGGCAACCATTTTAGATGTCGCTTTGGTTTTAATCCAGCACGAGCTGAAGGGAGAACTGTGGAGTGGGCACACTTACAAAAAGAGGTGATTGCACATGAACCCAAAATGGAACCTTCATGTCTTCAGGCTCCTCCAGCTGCGATGCTCACCTTGCAGCCTATCTGCCTTAGCAGTCATGGCTGGCAGGATGCCTTTGATGTTTCCTCTCCCCACTCTGGCTCTGCTTAGTCGCATCCCTGAATGTGTACATCTTTAAAGGTGGTGTCAAGAAGCTCCCAGTAACACCGGGCAGCTTTGGTGAAGCCCAGTCCCAAGCAGTTAGACCTAAAGGACTTCAAGCAAAATTCATGTCCTTCAGGGTGCCTTTTGGAGTGACCTTTCTGACAGCCAGGCCAAAGACCAGATGAGGGCTGAGGACAAAGCTGTTTTGTGGCCATTCACCATGTTTCCCCCAAGTTCAGTGCCCCAGGACCCATCTCACCGTTGCACTTTACAGGTTCCGTGTAGGATGTGCCCTTGGCTTCTGACTAGTCCCTGGTCTAGTGCGGATGGTGCCTCCCATTCCTCACGTGGAGCACTGGTGCCCCGGGATAGAAGAGCTGTTGCCAGGGTGCAGGACAAGCCCAGGGTTGTGGAAAGAGTTAGCATGTGTGGTACAGGGGAGAAGTAATGCCGACGCCATGCAACAGGGTCCCCGCAGTGTGAGTGGCCTGGGCAAGGCTGCCAGCAAGCAATGCAGGATGTTTTGTCCCTGAAGCCACTTCCCTGTCACGACACTTCCTGCAGCGTTAGACACCATGCTGTGTGCTAGCAGCTGATCCTGCTGGGTTGCCCAGGAAGGGCCAGGCAGTCCCTGCCCACAGCAGCCGGTGTCCTCTCTCAGCTGTACCCACTGCCAGGCCGGGCTGGGGTGATGGGATGCAGGTCACAGGCTCCATCCTTTCTCCACAGTGGGTGCTGGTCCTGCCCATGGAGGCACCAGTCATCTGACTGGCTCCACTCTGCAGAAAAACCTTCTACTGTTGCTGGAGGCAGAGTTCCCCCAGTAATACATATTTATTAAAACTTCTGCCTCTGCTTATATGTCCACTTCCCTGTGTATTGAGCCATCGTCTCAGTGTTTATGCTCTCTGCTTTCCCCCCGTTGATGTATGGGCGTATTGTAGTCTCTCCATTGTGTCGCTTCCCCCCTCCAGGCAGCGTGGGGCAGGCAGCAGTCCTGGGGTTTTTTCCTTTCCCCCTGAGTGTTGACTGCTCCATCCCTCAGCCATTTGCAGCAATTTCTGCGAGGAAGGACCATGGCAGTGGCACGCTTCAGCTGCAGACCATTGCTCATGGTATCAAATATTGATGAAGCCGTGTTTTTTCCCAGCGGGGATGCTCTTGAAGGCAGTGAAGTTTCCCCAGCAGTGACGGGGACTGCTGTGAAGGATGGAACGCATCTCACCTGTCCAGGAGATAGGTAGGTCTCTCAGCTATGCCTCTCAAATAACAGTGCTCCACTCCTTGCCTGGGGCTAGAGACTTCTTTGCAGCCTTTTATCAAAGCCACACAAATGTTTGGTTGCTCAACAGCCTTTTGAGACAGAAAGAGGTATTTAACCACCTTGCCTTGGTTTCTTATCCTTGGGCTGTGGGGCTGTGGACATTGTGTCTGAAGATCTGGTGAGAGGGTGCAGCTGCCAGGAGCATGTCTGTGAGTCCCTGACAGAGAAGAGGGGCAAGTGACTGGCCCAGGAGCGATCTGGAAACTCTTTCTTGGGGGCTGTTTTTCTTGCCTGCTACAGCTTTGTGCAATGCTTCTTCTGCAGCTGTCTCCCAGCGGAGATGCCTTCACACCTCGGTCCCACGGTTGGCTACAGCTGCGTCCGCTCCTGAAGCACTGCACTGCACCCAGCGCCAGCTACAAAGCTCATCCCTGCAGGTGAAAAGGGGAACTTTGGGCACCCAGAGTACCAAAAGATGCACGAGCACCTGCTTGTGCTGGGTGAGGTGAGGGGAGGCAGGAATCTCAAAACCTCTAGGAACATGGCCCTAAGTCCCTTGTCATCAGGCTGGTACCTAATTGGGAAGGACCTTTTGAGCATACAGGGAGGCTAATATTTATGCATGGCTTCCCTGACAGTTGCTGAGACCCCACTGGGCTGGAAGGGCATCGTGTACTAGCTCCATGGGTCTTATTGTCACTATCCCACAGCCTTGGCTCTCTTGTACAAAATAAGAAGGGGTATCTCCTCCTGAGGAAGAGCTAGTGTAAGGGCAGAGCTGTACTGGAAGCGTGTGCATTGGGTGTTTTCCACATCAGGTTTTTTCCTGGGGAATGTATGAATATCAGAGGGATTTTTGTTTGTTTTTCCCCTGGAAGCACACAGCTCTCCCCTTTCCAAGCACAGCACTGTATCAGTACCCAGTGTATTTGCCAAGCCAACCTCAGCAGCCTCTCCAGCAGTAGCATATTTTTGTACTATTTGGGGGAAATTATCTGAAAAAGGAGTTTCAATGGCGTTGTTGATTTAAGGGGAAGTCTTCTGCAGGAGTGGGAGATTCTGGGCACCAAGAAACCAGAGAGCAAGTCTGCAGGATTAGGGCACAGAAAGGAGCAAATGGCTTAGTCTCCTCTTTGGTTCTATCCTGGTTTAGGCTGGAATACAGTTGATCTTCTTACTGGTGGCTGGTATAGGGCTGTGTTTTGGATTTGGGAATGGAACAGTGTTGATAGAGTGCTGGTGGTTTTGGTTGTTGCTAGCAGTTAAGGCCTTTTCTGCTCCTTATTCCGCCCCACCAGCAAGTAGGCTGGGGGTGCACAAGAAGTTGGGAGGTGACACAGCTGGGACAGCTGACCCCAACCGACCAAAGGGATATTCCATACCACATGACGTCCTAGTCTGCCTATAAAGCTGAGGGAAGAAGCAGGAAGGGGAGGACATTCAGAGTGATGGCATTTGTCTTCCCAATTAACCATTACGTGTGATGGAGCCCTGCTTTCCTGGATATGGCTGATCACCTGCCTGCTGATGGGAAGCGGGGAATTAATTTCTTGTTTTGCTTTGCTTGCGTGCACAGCTTTTGCTTTACCTATTAAACTGGCTTTATTTCAACCCATGAGTTTTCTCACTTTTACTCTTCCGATTCTTTTCCCCATCCCACCGTGGGGGGAGTGAACAAACAGCTGTGTGGTGCTTAGTTGCCAGCTGGGGTTAAACCACAACAGGGGTTTGTCATAGATACCATAACAAAGTGTCTCTCCTCCTCTCCTTCTCTGTGTTTTCCAGAGGGCTCATTCTCAACGGATTCTACCTCCAGTGCTCTTTGCATCTTTGTTGGCTCTATCTGCAGTATGCAAGTGCCCGTAAAGGGCTTGGAAGAGGAAAGCATTAGATAGAGGTAATTATTAACGGTAATAAGAACAACTATGGAGGGGCGCCCTACTTGGACTGCATTATAAAGACACTCTGAAACCACCCACTTCTGCAAAGTAACCTCTTTGCTTGCTCTGCTTCATCTTCATCCTCCTGTGTACTAATTACTCGACTCATCCCACTTCACATTTTTCTTTCTTCTCCCTGGAATTTGGATCAAGTACTGCTTTCTGTGGTCATAATATGCCTCCTCTGGGTCTTCTTCCTACCTTGTCACATGTAAAAGAAAAATGGGG
>VXAK01023789.1:60884-74973 GCA_013399435.1 Arenaria interpres | reverse complement strand
GGGGGGGAGGAGGGGGGCGCAGGGGGAGAAATAATTCTTTTAATCCCTTGTGAGTCCTCTAATGCCACTCACTGTGTCCTCTGATCTAAAAGTCACATGAAGCACTAGCGCAGATGCGCAGCTCATCTCCAGTGGCTGGGATGGGAGCACATAATGAGGAAAAAGACCTCTGTCTCTTCTCTCCTAGGGCCTGGGAAGCTTCCCAGCTTCCCTGACACCAAAGCTTCCCCTTTACAGATTTCAGTAGGTTTCAGTTAAACCCACTGTTCACAAGAGGATCAGACAGAGGGGTCCTGCCAGGGATGCTCTTTCTCCCTGCCATGCAGAGAGTGGCTTGCAGTGCTTCCCATGTCATCTTGCCAGTATCTGTGCAGCAGACGCTGGCTCTCAGTCCCTGCAGAACAATCCTACTTCACTTTTTGGAGCCAGTATGTCCTACCAGATAATTACTGGCCTGCAGTGTTGACCTTCTAAGGGACACTTGATCCTAGCACCCTCAGCTCAACCCACAGGTGGCAGAAAGCCTCTACAAAAAACAGGAGCTGTGTGGGGAGCCCATCTCTGCTAAAGCAGCAGGATGGACCTTGGCCAGGACAGATGCTGAGTGTAGTTCCTCTGCTGGTGCCAAGCTGCCTTCAGAAAGTTCACCTTGACTACCAAAAATCTGATCTCACAGGTATGCCACGTTTTTCATGTTGGCAGTCCCTGGTGTGTCCCATGTTCAAGCGCCACTTCACAAAACAGTAATTTCTGATGTCCTTTGAGGCCAGGGATGCTTCCCTGCTGCAGCCTTCCTGCCTGTGCACAGCGGTGGCTGTTTAAAAGTTTCTCCCACCATCGTCCCTGCATGCCCTGTCCATGGAGGAGCTGAGGAGTGCTCAGCAAAAACACTGCCTTCCAGCATGCAGCAAGCCCTGCACCCAGATGGTCTGCAGCCAAGAAATCTCATCCTCACCCAGCGTGGGATTTAAACTAATACACAACCAGTTTCATTTCTGGCAGCAGTGGGGAAAAAGAGAGCCTCCAAAATCTATAAATCAGCCATCTCTCAAATGGTGTGACAGTAAGGAAAAGGTGCAGAGTAGAAATAATTTCCATGGAGGAAAGCATATGATTTCATTTGCCCAGGAAAACAATGCACAGTCTTCATATGTGTCTTCAAGAGACTTAAAAAGAATTAAATGAGGGGTCAGAGAATACAACTATGAGCGTGGTTTCTTTGGGCGAAAAGCAGGTGGAAGAAATTCCCCTCCTTCTCCGTGTCCTGGAGGTTCACTTCCTATGCAGTCGTGTTGGTAACTCCTTGTCCCCCCCACCGTCGCCCCCTAAAATGACCACACAGAATGAAACACTGGCTTCTTCTGCCATCAGCTGTGATTCCCATCAACATCCATGGGGAAGAGGGACACTGGTGGGGCTGGGTGGTAGATGAGATGGATGGGTGCCACTTTGCAGCCGGTGCGTACCGAGGCAGCTAATAAAAGCAGCAGGCCTTGGCAGCGCCGGCTGTATTTTAAGGAGACCATCTGTTCCTACCAGTCAGCGAGCAGACCAGCCACTCCAGCAGAGCATGGCCAGCCAGAAAATGGGAGCTGGCAGGGGCTGCCCCAACGGGACCGCATCTGCCAGACAGACCCCAAAACTGCTGAGTGGTGAGGGGACTGCCCCGAAGGTATCCTTTATTTGGGGAACCAGAGCCACTTGACGGGAATTTCTCTGGTGCCTTCACTCAGTTGTCAGATGGAAATCGGATCTATTAAGCAGCTTTGGGCTGCAGACATTATGGCACTATCCATTACTGCAAACTTTCATCTAATTATTATCATTATGCCTCCCGCTTCTGCCATAAAGAAGATTGAGGCTTTTTCTGGGTCTCCTGTTGGAGCAGGGCGGGTGTGAATTGCACAGGCGAGCATGGCACCGGGCTCCTCTTCTGCCTCAGGCACCCTCCTGGGACAACAATAGATCGGGGTGGTGATGGGGGACTGCAGCTTCCTCACGGGTGGTGGCAGGAGTAGAGACCGTGATCAGCTAGGCAAGGGGAGATGCTGCTCCTTGAGCTGGGGGGGTGGGTTTGCAGATGGGTGATGCAAAGCCTTGGCCAGCAGTAGGGCTAGCTGATAGGGCTGGTTTGCCCCAGAGGATGGCTGAGCAGCAAAAGGGGTCTGAGCCCTTCTCCCCACCAGCCTGCGTGCACAGAGAGATGTTCACGATGCTCCCACAGGATGTTTTTCACTTTGTTTTGCATTGAAATAGAGAATGGATTGGTTTGACTTTTTCAATTGAGTTGTCTCAAAACTTGATGGCAAATTTCACTGAGCTCTGAAATGAGGGGTAGCGAGAGTCCTGTCTCTTCAGGGGCCCTCTATCCGTGTTGCTCATCTGAGGAGGCAGTCTGTGTGCTTGTGCTAGCTCCCAAATTCCCCAAGTCAAGCCCTGCTGCCTAAAAACTGCCATGGACCATGATGGAGGCACTCTGCCTGCCCCGGGCCATCTGTAGTCAGTCATGCTTCTGCTTCTGCCCAGCCAGCTCCAGTCACCCTGGAGATCTTTGGCCAAATAGCAAGATGTGCACCTCCAGCACAGGCCCTGCAGCACCCTGATGCTCCCCCGCACCCTGGAAATGACATGCCCACACGTGCCCTCCCTCACCCGCTCTCACCTGCATTTTCTTGGTGGGCAACCACTCCGTCCCTGATTGCACACCAGGTCTGGCACTGTCAGCCCTGATGATTTTTTACTACAAGATGCCAAAACCGTGCCGTCTCGCTTGAAGAGCCAGGGCGGGGGGGGGGAAGGGGGTGAGGAGGTGAGGAGGAAGGCAAAAGTCTAAGCATCCAGTGGATGCTGCAGTGAGATAGTGCTAAATTGAGCTGTAATTGTTCATTTAAAGCCAAGGGATTTTGAAAGGGTCTTAGGACTCCTGTTCTTCCTTCTCCCAAGCACTTATGCAGAGGGGCAGGTAGCCCTGCAACGATCAGCCACGGGCTTTCCTGCAGCCTCTTCTGGAGCTGCTGATGGCTTTGCAGAAGATGCAAGGCCAGCCTAATCTGCCCTGGCGGTTCCCTTGTCTCTAAGCATCATTTCCCTCCTCGTTTAGAAAACAAGCATGTTTAGCATTACGTGGTTTCGGCATCTGAGTTACCTGATGGTTTTAAAAGGGAGCAATCATCCTGCTGACATGGCAATAAAACCGGTGCATCTGGAAGAGAGGAGTCAGCAGCAGATATGTCCCTGCAAACTGCTTGCCGTGATGAATGCTCTTCCCAGACACTGCTAATCCCTTTTCTCTTGCTCCTAGGCCTCCTTAATTGTGCTCCCTGTGATTAAATAACTCTTTGAAGACATCACTAGAAGTTATTTCTTCCACATGGGAATGCCGCCTGTCAGGTTCATAGCCTTTGGCTCTAGGTGTAGGGAGCTTGTTTGGCAAGGGCGATGGGGGGAGCAGGGTCCAGGGTGCTCTGGTGACCCCAAAGTGCTCCAGGGAGAAGCCTCCACCAGAAGGTCAGGGCCACCCAGCTGCCCAGGAGGGATGGTGGGTTTGGTGGGGACATGCCCAGATGCCCAGCAGGAGCCCAGGGATGACAAATTCTTAGGGAGCTGCTGCTTCCCTGGTGGTGCTTCCTCTCCCAGCCATTTGGGAAAAGCAAAGTGCATGGCTTTGGGGAGGAGAAGGGTGCCATGGCTAGGGTGATGTGTTAAATCAGGCCATCCTCCTGTGGGCAGAGGGGAGGTAGGCACTGGTTTCCAGCCTCTGCAGGCTTCCTCACAGAGGTGGTACACCAAAGCCTGTTTTCCAGAGCAGGCTGAAGCCTTGGTCTGCAGGCGGGACACAAAAGCCCAACGGTGCTGCAAGAGTGTCCCAGGGGCTTTGCCAGAATGTAGATCGGGAGGGAACTTAGGTTACAGGTGCCTACACCCGGGAAAAACACCAGATGCAGGTGTTTTCTGCAGGATGGGGCCTAATGTGGCAGGGAGCCAGCCGTGGCGGTGCTCTGTCTTCTGCATGCCATGCTCACAAGTGCTCCGAGGGCTTGCCCTCGACCCCGTGCCACCCCAGCCTAAGCCCACCCAACTGCCCACCCTGAAGCTTGCACCCAACTTCCCTGAGGTGGAGGAGGCAGGTCCCTGTAGATAGAGGCAAGCGATTGCCTGAATATTCATGTATCGCCAGGCAAGCTACAGCAGGCCCTTGTTACAAACTGCTACCCAAACTGCTTACATCCATAAATGAGGGAAATAAATAAACAGATGCTTGTTAATTGACTTAATTACCCACCAGCAAACAGGAGACTGGGAGGACATCAATAAAAAATGTTTTAAAAAGCAACACATAGTGATTCTTTTCCATATGCAAACCGTGCTGGTCTATTCTATCTACAATAGACTCCTCAAAGAGTAGAAATGGATTTTCACTACACAGGAAGGAAAGATCAAAGTCTGAAAACTAAGGCTGTGGCCCAAAATGGGGTCCAAATATACATCCTCTTCCCAAAACCTGGGCTCTTTGAAACCCAGGCTGTGCCAGCATTTAATATATAGCCATGCCAGGAGTTATTGCAAACAGACCTCCTTGAGCAAGAGAAAACCAGCAGCTGAAGTAATCCTTCTTGTTTTCCAGCGAGGAGCAGGCATGAAGGAGAAGGAGGAGGGGCTGGGGAACTCTTAAAGATTTTTTTTTATTTATTTTTTTTTTTTTTTCCCATAAGATGCTTGAGCAAAAGGGAAATGGAAAAATTGCCGTCCCTCTCACTGCCATGCAGCCGTGTCCAACCTGAGAGTGCAGGATAACTCTGATGTGCTCCTGACGGGGTTGGTGCTCGATGAGAGTGCCCGCAGCCGAGCGCCGAACCAGCAGACTGGAATGGATAAATAAGAACTATTGCCGAAGCTTGTGCCCAGACCCCTGGATCTTCTGTCCCAGGGCGGATGCAGAGGGTCCTGTGCAGACCCTGGAGCAACCCTGCTGAGCCTGGGAGCAGGGATCTGCCCCACAGCTCTGGATGGAGAACCCTGTCCCCATCCTCTAGTTTTCTGCATGCCCCTTCCTGGCAGCCCTTAACCTCTCATGTGGAATTTCTGTCAGTCCATCCGAATGAAACACAGACCACGATGTGGTCTGTCAACCAAAGCTACAAAAGCTATCAGCTCCCGTGACTTCCAACCTTGAAAAAACGACTGTGCCAAGCTCTAAAAGCCTGCAACAACTTGAGTTTTAATTTTTTTATTTTCTTTTTTTTCACTTTCTAGGCGTGATTCCCCCTGTATGGGTGCTGCCAGCTCAGCGACGCACAAGGAATCGTTGCTGCAAACTGCCTTGTGCACACACCCTGAGACCCACCAGCCGAGACAGGTACTTGCCCTTCTCCAGCCTCCTTTCTCAGCGTGTTTGCTCTGTTCCTGGTCTGGCAGGGAGGCTGTGTGGAAAAACCAGTGTGGGTTCCCTCGGGACTGCTTGAGATCTGCCTCCAGTGTTGTTACCTGTGTTATCGCACAGCCCCGTAATTTAACGAGTGCCCCCAGGGCAGGCAGATTATGAAAGAAGCCCCATTAGCGTGGCCCTTGCTGCCCCCCTGACGTCAATGTGACGCAGGGTGACCAGGGGAGAAGGCAGACCAAGGTACAGAATGCTGGGGAGAGCAGGCTTTTGGGTGCAACCAGGAAAAAAAAATATAATATATATATAAAAAGAAGGGTGGAGCAAGTGGCAATAAGAGATGAAGGGAGGGTGTCTTATCATCCAGAGCTGGCAGCTGGAGTCAATTTCCTCTCCCGAGTGCAGACTCCGTAGGCGTGGGTGATGTTCTCCCATTGCTTGGGTCCTGCAGATCCAGCCCTCACCGTGGGCACCAGCGTGGCTGCAGCAGAGAAGGGGCTGGGCAGAGGACAGCGGGCAGATGCCGCGCCAGATCTCGAGCTTGTCTTGCTCAGATGTGGTGGCACGTGGATTTATAGCCGTGCAGGGGCGATGTCATGCCGGGATGCCCAGGCGCTTGAATTTTGCGCCTAGATTTTGAACGGGCTTTAACAATATTGACTGGAGAATGGCTTCAGCAAAGAGGCAGAGCACCCGCCTGCAGAGGAAGCTGCTCGTGTGGCTTCATCTGCCCTGTGAACTCTGAGAAAGAAACCGCATCTGCACAATTTCTCCGACAGCGACTGAGTAGCGTGCACACTAGAGATTGCTCCCCTTGAGCCGCGGTGTGGCAGTGTGCCTCGGGCACGTTGTGCTGCAGAAGCTTGCGTGTCCACCCAAAACTCTGCGATATTTGCTGAGCCACCTCCATCAGTATGTGGGGTTTTGTCCGAGGGAAAGGAGTGAGCACGAACCCTTCCGCTCCTCTGCTTGCAGGGCAGACCCTGCAGCTGGGACCCATGCAGGCTGAAACAGCAGAAGGCTCTTTCAAAATGCCCATGAACCCAGCTCTTACTTTTGAATCTTTTAAGTCTTCCTTCTGTACTTTTTAACACAGTCTTCTGGTGGGTTTTTTGTTGTTTTGGTTTTTTTTTTTCCCTTGGAGCTCACAGCAATTGCTGAATGCAAGTGACACTGGGGACATGGGCTAGAAGCAGTACTTTCACTGTCCTGACCTACCTGACTTTGGCTGGGCATCATCAGCGCTCGGCAGGGTGACTTTTGGGAAGTCCCCACAGTCACAGACAACGAGCTGAAGGTTGTGAGGAAACAGCCAGTGAGCACCAGGTGGTGGAGATGGAGAGAGTGGGAGCCAGTGAGGGGAGAGGGAGAGGCAGCCTTGCAAAGCACGGTGGCAGTGTAACGCAGCTGGAATGCTCTTGTTGCTCCTGTTTGGGAACATCAGGCCCCCATGTCTGGAGCGAGACAGACACAGACGTGGCACCGGGCACTTTTTCTCCGTCTATCCCTCAGTGACCCACCGAGCCTGGTGTCGTTGGACACAAGCAATGATCCCTCTAAAGATGAGGGCACGTTGCAGCCCCCATCCTGGCGCTGCTCTGCAGCCTCAAGGGAAGGATGTAGTTTCAAAACACAGGGCTCGTGCATCTTCAAGCCTTGAGCCCATGGAAGAGAAGCAGCAGCTCCATAAGCTCTCCACACCCTGCCAGGTATGAGGCCACCCTGCCATCTGGCACTGCTCCTGGTTCAGCGCCTGGGAAACAGATAAGAGGCTCAACTTGGGAACGGGACCATTGCACAACCCTCCCTTCTGGAAGCGCTGAAGGAACCCACCAAAGAACGGTGGGGAGAGGAGTGGAGCACACCAAGGTGCTTGTGGTGGGACCAGGCTTGCAGTGCTTGGCCAGCCTGTCCTGTCCTGGGGGAAGGGAGATCCTTTGAGGCTCTCCAAAGGAGCAGGATGCCAGGCGGTCTCCCTGCCAGCCTGCAGGCTGCCCTGCCAGCCTTGCATGACCAGTTTCCAAGCCTAGTGTGTCTTTCAGCAAGACATGCAGTTTCACCACCTGCTCCTTCAGGCCTCTGGCTGCCACATTACCTATTTGTTGACGTGCTTGTTTGGCTTTCTGAAATGTGCCCGTCCAGCTCTTCTGGCATCCAACATGCTGCTGCCTGCCTCATGCACTCTCCGGATTTGGGTTCCTCTTTGGAAAGCATCCACATTACCAGCTATTTTTGGAACAGAGGCATCTATTGTCTTGTGCTGTTCCCGACTGGGTTCAACTTGCAGCTCCCCAGGGCCCCCTTCTCCCAGTACTCTTTCCCTTCCCTTGGCATGACTTCTGCATGCCCCAGAGCATGTCCAGTATCTAGCACTGGTAGAGTCCCATGAGGCAGGGCAGAGCCCTTGCCACCATTTTGTGAATGCCTTGAGCCTATGACTGACCCATGAGTTGCCAAGGGGGTCCAGGCGTGGTGTGGGGAGGGCGGTCCACCTCCAGTGGTAGGCTCCTGCAGTCTGGCATCATCCTACCATGAGGTCCTGCCAAGAAGACAACAAGCCAACCTGCAGCATGGGATGTCTAGTGAAGGACCAGGTCCCCTGCCTCTCCAGGCTGAAGCCAGGTATGGACTCGAGTGGCAAGAGCTCCAAACAGGGTGGGTGGGAGCTGGATTTTCGGGTGGGCCCCTAAATTAGGCAACGTAGAGAGAGATTGTAGGTGGGCTGGCTGCTCTTGGTAGACTGTGAGTTGGACATACAGTCCTTGGGCTGTCCTTTTCCCTTGCCGCAGCCTTCACGGATGGTCTGAGTTTTGCAGCCATGGTGCCCATAGCAAGAAGGCTGGGCTCCTGCTCCCCCAGCTCAGGACACCTCAGACACCTTTAATCAAAAGTTACACCTCTTTGATTTTCTCTGTGATGTCGGGTTCCCTTTGCTGCCCGTTATTTTTTTGTGCCTCTTCCAGAAAGCTAGTCAACAATTTTCAACTGTATCAGTTTACAGAAGATAGAAGGGGGGTGGGAAGGAGAGACGGGATGGAGCTATTTTAGTTGAAGTCCATCTGCGTTGGTAATTCTCCATCCAGCCCCAATCATTAACTGCAGCAGGATTTGCCGGGTGTCCTGACCAAGAAAATGTCTTGCATGCTTTGCAACCACTTCAGTCTCTGCGTGCCCATGAATCTCTGCTTGCAGCTTGGTGGGTCAGCACATGCTTCAGCAGAGCCACCAGCGGAGCTGCAAATGCAGACACTGCTCCACAGCAAGGGGAAGAGCACCAGCAGATCCTTCCCACCACACGTTCCTCTCCCTGCAGTCCACATCTCAGGAACTGCGATTTCGGCACTGATGGCCCCTCAGCATGTCAGAAAAGTTTCATGCAATCTGTTTACTTTTGGACATATGCTGCGTTCCTGCTGCCTGGAGTCTTGCTGTCTCTAATAACTTTGAGTGTGATTTTCTCCATTTTGGTGCCTGGGGCACTGATTGACACCTGTGGAAATAGGCCTCCAAGGGGGTGCAAAATGCCTTTGTTCCTCCGGCGTAACTCCTTTACTGCCTTTAGACAAAATGGCACAGGTTGCTCTTGAGGCATGGGTCCTCCACGGGAAATCAGAGGAGGGAGACAGGAGGACACAGGACCACACTGCGCTCCATCACCTTAGGAAGCCTGAGGCAGCCTCAGACATCTGTATCGGTGTGCGTCTGCATGCACGCGTGCGTAGAGGTCTATAGTGATAGATCTATACGTCTCTCAGAGACTGAAGAGTGCTGCCAAGGATGAAGTCTCTAACCTTAGCCTCAGGGATGCTGAGGTCATGGCAACAGCAGCTTTGCTGCGCCTGGAAGTCACCTTGGTGGGTGGGAGGTGTGCATTTAACGCGCAGCATCTCCTCTTGCAGAAGAGGAGCCCAGCACCCTGGTTTGCTTTTCCAGTTTTCCTCACTTACTGGGTGCTGTTCCAGAATAACGCTCCGAGGGGACTGCTCTAAGCCCCCAGCTACGTGCCACGGTACCCTGCCGTATGCACCCAGCTCACCAGCTTTGCTGCAACCCAGTTTGCACCAAAAGAGACAATTAGAAAAATAATTAGAAAATAGAGTCTTATTTGGGGGTGTAGAATAATCAGGGTTTTTTTCAGCATGAGTGAAGCTGGTGCGACAGTGCTCTTCCAGCACCGTTTCTGAGTCCAGGTGAGGAGTTTGGGCTGTGATGTACTCTGTGAGGCAGGTAAAGCTGCCTCCCACAGAAGTGGCTTTTCAATGTAGATATTAGAGTGTATTTGCAATGTAAATTAATAAGTGCCATCTGCTTACCTCTGATGTTATGAGAATGTTGTCTTGTGACTGGTTACAAACAAGACAATATTGAAGAGGTAACACCTGCTGGGACATATTACTGCAATTTATTTTCAAACATTGGAAGATTATTTTGGATGGGAGAAATAGGTATAATCTCCTCTTGCTATGTATTAAGTGCTAATGAGAGGCACATGTGTAGATTGCCAGATGACATCTTTGAGGAATAAGCAGTAAGGATGGAGTAAACTGCATCCAAGCGCAGAGGGACCTCAAGAAGGAGTCCATACCTCCGCAGCTTCTCTGTGGCTCAGCCCCCGACTGATGGAGACTTAAGGACTGATGGAGATGTTTAGCTGGTGAAAAGCTGATTGTCAAATATAAAGCTTGCTGCACGAGTGTACTGATGTTAGGCAAAAGGGCTCTAGAGGTAAAAAAGAGAAAGATTTGTCAAAACACCCCACTTTAGCCTTTGGGGATGGGATGGTCTGAATTATCATTTCAAAATCACAGCCTACTTTTGAAATGGAAATTATTCTAATGCTGAGACAGAGATGAAATAATTTCATTTTAGCAAAATAAAGTATTTCATTTGACCCCAGATATGTTTTTCCCAGTTTTCCCAGAATAGGAATAAAATCTAAAGAAAGTGATAGTAAATAAAAAACTTGGATCCTTGCAGACTACCAGCTCTCAGTTCCACTCAGATGTTCCTGAACTGACATCCCGCCTCCAGTCATACCTTTTTATTTTTCTCAGCCCCTTATTTTCCTGCACATTGGCAGCACTGCAGGGCAGGGACTCACAGGCCTGGGTTTTAATATCTGACAGCACGCGGGTTACAAATTGCAGTGTGGCTATATAGGTATTTATGTAGGTAATTGTTATGTTGGTGACTAGCTTTTATTTTTATTTTATGCTGCCTGAAGCATCTTGCGGTGAATGGGTGGGAGAGTGATGCCAGCGTGTCCACTCAGCAAAGGCCCTGCTGTTAAAGGTATGGCAGCTGAACTGGTCTTACCAGGGAGTAGGCAATGCTGATTTTCCCGAATTTCTGCCGCTTGCATAGAGCTGGGTGTGCAGGATGGGGTTTTCCCCCAACCCAGAGCAAGGATTCTGGGGGTGGTAGACCTCCTGCCCAAACCTGCAGAGATAGTGGAGCTCCTGATGAGCTTGAGTAGGGAAGAGGAGAAGTCAGGTGGGATTTTACAGAGGAGAGGGCTTTTCTAGCAAAGGGGCAAGGTGAGAAAAGGAGAAGCTGCCTGCAGAAGGGCAGGGGACTCCCTGCTGGGCGAGTCTTGGGCTGCCAGAGTAAACTGGGGATGGGAAACAGAAATATTCATGATGCTAGCTGAAGAAAGGAATGGATGAGTTTGGGAATGCTCTACAGAGCTGGGCTGCACATCAGCTTCTGCAAGGAGTTCAAGGCAGGGATAAGTGTCTGGTCCTCAAGAGTAATTGTTATGACACCTATATAGCAGTTTCATTATGACCCTGACGAGAAGGGGTTTGGAGCCTGGAGCAGTCTCCAGCCACATCCTTGGGGAGGATGGGGAAGCCTGAGCAAGCAAGCCACGAGCAACCCCAGAAATGTTTCTCCTGGGACACGTGGTGAGTGAATTTTCTAACAAGTTATTTCTGAGAGGCTCATTATCAACGTTACTGAGCAAACCTGGCAGCTCCCTTTCCTCTGCCACAGACCTGCAGGGAGCAGGTTTAACATGGTATGTGCGGGGGTGCAATGCATACAATCATAGAATGGTTAGAGTTGGAAGGGATCTTAAAGATCATCAAGTTCCAAACCCCCTGCCATGAGCCCGGCTGTGTGGCAGTGGCGGCCCAGAAGCAGTAACTGGAGCAGACCTGTCATGGAAGACAATTGCATGAGTCATTTAAGTTGGAGGAGGCAGAAATGACCTAAAGCACAGGCAAATACACCTGGGAAAGTATCACTGTGTATTCGCCTTGTCCTCGTGGTCTTTCCCTAAACATACACCCCTGTTAGAGACCACCAGTGGCAGAGATACTTCCCCCTCATCTGACCGACTTCTGTGTCACTTTAAGCTTAGGGGCAATGGTAGACGGGCATGAGGATACCCTTCAGTGTGGGTAGGTACTGTTGCTTTCACCAAGCTTTTGGGGCAAAGAGGGGAAGACCAGAGGCTGGAGCATCATGAGGGTGCTCACACTCGCCGTCTTGGCTATGTTCGAAGCATCTCTGTCTCCTGGATATCTTTCCCCGTTGCCCCGTCCTACGCACAGCCCTTGCTGAAGAAGGTGCATTCATTAGAAAAAGCTTTTCTCACACGATGCACCTCCACTGTGCTACCTCTTTAGTTTAAAACTCCCAGTCCTTTAAATTATCCTGGTGATGTTCAGCTCTCTCTTTGCCCCTTGGCCGCTCTCCATCCCTCCCATTTTCCTCCTCAAAATGTGGGGTGACACAGTCAAGCCTTAATGAAACATTCCTGGTGACCCAGGCCCATTGGCTGTTATGAGTGGCACGTGGCCCAGCGCCGAAATGACGTTGGGGGTGTTTGCGCTGGAAATCGTGGGCTGGGGAGGGAGAGGGATGTCGGTGGCAGCCGCGGGGCACTGCTGCCTCATCCCCGGCACAGCCCCCATGCCATGGGACATCGTGGAATTGCTGCTGGTGTGGGGGATGCTGAGGGGCAGGGAGCCTGCTGGAGGCAGGGGGATGCTGGGGGACAGGGAGGTCAGCATGGCATGTGGTGGTGGTGGTGGTGATGGTGATGGAGCGGCGGGTTGTCAGTGCTCCTCATCCTCAGGGCCGGGCAGCTGCCAGAAAGGGGCTGACCACAGCTGGATTTCCTGGTAAAAATAACTCCACAGTGTAAAATTTGATGTGAGGAAGGGCAGAGAGCAGCCAGGGTCTGTCTCACTCCCCTCTGCCCCATCAGGCAGAGATATGCCCAGGCCAGCATGAATCAGCAGCTGGAGGTAAGAGGGGGGAAACATCTTAGGTTGTCACTGGTAAAACCCAGGGGACGTTTTTTGAGGCTGGAAAGAAAAATAAACACTGGGCTAACCTAATTCCCAGAGGACCTCTGGTCCTCTTGCTCGCTGAGCGTTTGCGTAAGAGCAGCAAAGATGGTTGAAGGGGAAAGAAAGAGAAGGTGATGAGCACGATTTTGCCGAGAGGAGTGGGGGAAGGTGGCTTTGCCCCTGGCAGTGATCTGTTTGTGGCATTTCTGTTGTTTTCCCTCTGTGTCCCAGCCACCCAGCAGGATGCGGCCGGACTGCCCATGTGGCATTGGTATGAGCCTGTTTGCTTGGCCAGGGCACAGTGGGAGCCAGTTTCCCACAGCAGCCACCAGGCTGGTTGGCTGCTGCCCCTCCTCCTGGTGGGGGCTGGCAGCTCCCATACGCCCGAGAGTGACTGCAAGCCATGGGGTGGGAAAAGAGGACCCCTATGTCCCAGGTTGCCATTTCTACCTTTGCACCAAGACTTTTCCCTGGCCAATGCTGTGCTTCTCCTCCCTGTGATCTGCCATCGGCTGCAGTCACTAGGCAGAGGGTGCAGCCGGTGGGTTGCAGAGGACGCTCTTGGCCACCATAGGGTGAGGTTGCAAGCGTGCAGCCCATCCACCCTGCCAAGCAGGGAGATACCATGTCCACCCTGCCAAGAAGGCAGCACCATGTGCTTACCGTGCTCACCAGCTCCTTCTCTACAGGATGTGGGTGGCAGTGCTGTCTCCATCCGGCGCTTCCCAGGTCATGCCAGGTGTTGGTTCCTTCACCCTGCCAAGCTGGCTTGTGTGGTGGCACCGGGAGGAGAAGCCAGTAACTTTCCACTATCCCCGGCATCGGGAGGCACTGAGCAAGCACTGAAAACCTGGCAAGGCTCCACGGCGGGTTCACACCTATTGCTTTCGCAAGACGTGCGATGATAAAACCCCGAAAGGCAAAGAAAGGCCATTGCTCTGATTCACTTAGCATGCTGCAAGCTGTCTTGCTTTGTTCTCTCTCTTCTTTTTTTCTTTTCTTTCCCCGTTTTGGGAGGGGGTGTGTGTGTGTGTGTGTTTCATGTTCACAGGCTATTTCAGGCAGTCACAGCATTAGCGTCTCAGGTAGACTGACCCTGACCCCCTGCTCCTGTCCCAGAACTTGCACTGACCCCAGGATCTGCATATTGACTGTGGCACTTCCTAATTGCTCAAGATAGATTGCTTAAGAAAAAGCCTTCCATATGGTCCACAGGATTTAATTTTTTTATCCCTCCCCCCCCCTTACAACTGTTGCAGGAAAATATATTTTTCCCCCTGTTTGACATATATGTAATCTTCATCTGATACACAAATGCCAGATGGCACTGCAAAAAGATAATAAATGCGTCTGCAGCCTTTAACAATTCAGTCTGGGAACCTCAAAAATGGCTACAGAGGAAATGGGA
>VXAK01023789.1:17339-60852 GCA_013399435.1 Arenaria interpres | reverse complement strand
TGCCTGGTGTTGGGGTTTTTGGGGGGGGGGGGTGTTGAAGATGGAGCATGTCATCAAAGGTGGGTAGGGAAACCTGGAAATGCTCCGCATCTGCTCCATGCCCAAGACTTGCTGGGGTTTGCACTGCGCTGCTTCCAGAGGTGAGCAAGCCCGAGGAAACCTGAACGGTGGAGGGATGTTGCTCTTAAAACTACCTCTGGGAAGAGGCTCTGAAGGGCAATGAGCAACCGGGAAAGAAAACTCCAGGAACCTGACGACAGAAAGCTTGTTGCAGGCAACGGGCACCTAACGGCTGGGTTTGGACTGGCTTTGGATGGGGTATTTAAATCCTCTGGGAACACTGCTGGGAACACGGCCCTGCCTGCTGCGAGGCGATGAGCAAGGGTGACCGAGGCAGTCTTTAATTTGCTTAGGACCACTATCCCGTAACCGTATTACCGTATGTAAATGTTGCTTAACGTTAATCTGCTAACACGCTTTCTCTAATTACGGGGATGAAAACTGACTGTTGTCTTGCTCTGTGCTCTGGGATAACCTTGGAAACACGGTCTGTCACCCCAGCAAGGAATTTCCTCCTGAAACCTTTGTTTAATAAACAGATATGAGAGCAATCAGGTTGCAAAGCACTTTCCTGGAAAAGGGCAGATTAATTTTTTTTCCTCTGCTGAAGCCGTGGGGGGAAGGGAGGCTGCCTGTCTTCGCCTGTTAAACTCCTTTTCACGCTTGGCGTGGTGACTCACTCCTGACGCCCAACGGCGGATGTGCTTTCCTGCTGAGGTGGCTTGTCCTAGCCAGGGACAACCTTGCTACCGGCTCGCCACAGAGGTGTTTTCACCAGCAGACATCTCCATCTGCTTGGACTTCTCCATGCTGGGCTTTGCCTCTTCCCTACTGTCCGTGGGGGATGCAGGCAAGGATCAGGCAGGACCTCCCTGCATGTGCCCCATTGCTCATCCCTCTGCTGAAACATCCCATCATGTCTTTCTTTTATCTCTAGCAGGCACCTTCTGGAGCTGCCTGCCCCCATCACCCCTCATGATATAGTTGATGGCCTCCACAAACCCATTTTCTAGGCAAATGAATGGTTTCCAACCTCATCTCGGGACCGGCAGCCGGCATTGCCTCTTGCGTGATGCTCACTTTGGGCAAAGCTCAGCATCGTGCTGGATTGAGCACAAGTCAGACTAGGGACCTTCGGAGGTCCTTCCTGGCCAAAATATCACTGCAGCTGACTGCAAGTACGTTGTGGAGAGTGGTTGGGACTTCAGCAGGGGGAAAGGCCGCCCGACTTTTCGGCTGGCTGCTCCACAGCCCTATCAAGGAATTTTCCACAGCCTTTGTACAGATAGTCAGTAACGCCATCCCCAGGTAAGCTGATGGCCTCGGCATAAGGTTATGCAACTGTTTTTTAAAAGCTTTACCATAAAATGCAAGCTAGATGGGAGGCAGGAGGGCAGGTAAACCTGCTTGCGCGTGAGGAAATTTGACTGGCATTGTTTTTATTATGCCTTGTCCAGAGTAACTGCCTGTCCAGGCACACATTTTCTAGAGCAAGGGTTTAGCACCTGATGTGATCTTTCTGATGGGGAGGTGTTGAGCAGAGAGGCGTGGGATGTGCCCGAGCGTGGGGCTGCAGCCCTTCCCAGGTGGGAAGAGGTTTCCCCACGCAGCTGCGTGTGCGCGGGAGGAGGTTTGCTCTTTGGTGGTCTCTGCTGTCACCTGGGACCACCCTGGAAACCAGGCGGCTTTCCTGCAGAATGGAGCAGGTTGGCTACCCCTGCAAGTTCACGGGTGCCCTTCTTACCCTGTGCAGGGCAAGTTTGCTAGAAACCCGCATCTGTCGGAGGGCGACCGTACCTCTCCAGCTTCCCATCAGCTGCTGCCATCAGTTCTGCTTCGAGTGATGCATTTTTCTGCTGGGTTTTCTGGTAGCTGCACCTCTCCTCGTGCTCCCCGGTTGAAGCGAGGGGGTCACCTGCTGTGGGATCGTTACACCCCATCGCTGGGTATGAACCTTGAAGGCTGTCTAGGCTGCCAAAAGTGAGGGGGGACGGAAAAAAGGAGTGAAGCACCAGAATGGCAGTGCCTGCTTCTCTGTAAATACTTGGTGTCATCACCCTTCCTATCTTTTCCCAGGAGGCCCTGAACGGCTTTCGAACTTTACTGTTAACAGAAGGTGGGAGATTGCCACAAATAGCATTCTTCCTGCCTATGGGCACGTAAGCCAGGGAGGAAATATTTGCTGGCTGACCTGCAGCTGGCAGCGTCTGGGCTTTTCCAGAGGCAGCCGACAAGGTTTGCCAAGGAGACTTTGGGCAGATGTGCTGATGGTTCCGGAAACGTCCAACTGCGGGTGTTTTACGGGCGCCTGTAGAGCGCTGCTGCAGAACCTGTGCTCTCACAGGGTTAAACAACAGCTAAAACACTGAGAAAATGTTAGTGTCGCTTATTTCGCCTAAAGAGCTGTTGAGACGTCATGGTTATTAGATTTGTCCCTAACATTTATTAAGTTTGTGTGTATCTCAGAGACATTCATGCTGCTCCTCTGTGTCTTTGGACATGTCAGCTATACCAAGGCATTTCCAAGTATCCCGTCACCTATCAGCAAAGGTGGTCTCAAATAGGTCCTTTAATTTTCTGGGGGGAAAAAAATAAAACCAAAGGAGAAAAGAAGCAGCTCAGCAATCTGTTATTTTCGATGGCTTTTGAAAAGCAAATGCAAACTCTTGTTTCATCTCGGAAAGCCATAGGATCAAAGGAATGTACATATATGTGCATGCCAATGCCACCCTGGGCAGAAGACACTTCATCACACCTTCCCACCCTGTCTTTGACATTTCATCTTGTGCTCTGCAGAGAGTTTTGCAGACAAAGAAGAAAAAGAATAATTTGGGACCCTTTGAGGGTTGTTGGTTTTGTCTTCCCCGTAGCTCTTCTGACAGTCTGGAGAAGTTTCCCTCAAAACACGTGTGCAGTGGTGCAAGAGGTGGGCTCTTAGAGCAGGATTTCACTGGGATTTCTCCTACGTGTGCCCTCTTTGCTTCCTTGGGCCACGTGCAGAAATGAGGACGGGAAGGTGCTTGCAGCTCTGTTTCCCGACCCGTGCCTTGGGTGACCTGGGGTTTACAGCTTTGCTTAAGGAGTCCAGAAGCGCCCCAGGCTCTGTTTCAAAAGGCATTTCATTTCTAACAGGCAGGTGAATTTAGTGCTTAACTTCCAGTGAGATCTAACTGGCGAGCCTAAGTGCTTTTACGGTTCATGCTGGGAGCCTATCTATATCTGTAGGTAGAGCAATACGAGGGGGGGGGAGGAGGAAATGTGGCTTTTAATAGCTTGTGAATCACGGGGAGGCATGCCTGCACTGTAGGCGAGCAGCTGCGGCTGTTACACGACGGAGACAGACCTGGGCGACTTCTAAATGCTCCCCTTCCCGCCGGCTGTCTCGGTGGGACCAGCCTGGGCAAACCTGCCCCCGCTTCCACGGCGTCAGGGAGCAGCGCAGGGCAGAGCATCCCGCAGCCTAAAGGCTGGCAGCCCGGCCTCGAGCTATTACAAAAATAAAAAGGAGGTTGATTTACCGGCGTTGTGCCTGGTTTTCCCTCCCTCTCTCCTCCGGGAGAGCCGCGGGCTGAACCCAACAGAGCTGCAGTGTCGTGGGGAACGGGGGGAGCACGGGGCTCCCCGGGGGCCGCTGGAACCGGCGGCCAAAATACTCAGCTGACCAACTATGACAAGAATGAGCAGGTTTGAATTACAGCAGGAAGGTCAAACATCAGGAAACGCTTGTTACCAGTCGGAAAAGTGAAGCGCGAGCTACAGAAAATAACCTTGAGTATGTCCCAGAAACCCACACGCTCTGAAAGGGAAACCAGGACATGCCTGCCGTGGTGGTGAGGCTGGTCACGGCACGAGGAGATGGGTGTGCAGCTGTGGCTGAGATCAGCCCTGCAGACAGGCTCTGGAGCGCTTTTGTGTGTATCCTAAAATCAGTGTTACTTGGCACGAAGCTGGAGATGGAGAGCGTGGATGGGCTGCCGTGTCTCATATGGAGAAAAAAAACCCAGAAAGGGCCCTGGATGGGGATGGAGATGAAGTTGGGGATGGAGCTGGGGTTGGGGATGGAGGTGTGGATGGGAACTGGGAAGGTGATGGGACACAGAAGCGTGACTGTAAGCCCTGGGGGGACACCGCTCAGTTCCCAGCTCTGCTGCCCTTCCCACACGACCCGAGGAAGCCCCTTAGCCTTGCTGCACGTTCTTTGTCCATCTGATGTTCTGAGCACTGCTCTCCCTTGCACTGTCATGGTACATCAAATAAGCTGTTTAAAGCCTGTAGCAAAGAAGCCTTACAGAGATATTTGCTATTATTCCCGATTGCGTGGACTCCAGGGCAAACGATTATCATCTTTTCCTCTGATCAAAATGTTAGTGGTTATCATAAAGGCTGCGTTTGAGTTTAAGACAGATACAGACTCTTTTAACAGCATTTATTTCTGAAGAACCTTCGTCTTTACTCTCTCTCATGACAGCTGGTTTTTGAGTCATGAGCTGGTTGCAATTACTTTGCTTTTGTAATTCCGTCTTCCCCACACTCTTCCTCGATTCAGAGCTGCTGGAGGATGGTCACCTGTGTGGAGCCACGCATGAAAATTGGATCCCAGCTGCAGGCAAGGCTAGGAGGAAGTGAACGTGGAATATTTCAATTTAAAGTGTGTTTATTGTGCATTCTGCCACTGATTTGATGTAAAAAAATTTGCATGCAAATGACAGCAGATTTGCATCTCTCCTTTCATTGACTGCAGATGTTGAAAAAAGAATATATTTGGGGGGAATAAGCTTTCAAAACATCTTAGAGGAGATTTTGGCGGCTGCCCTATTAACGCATCTATGTAAATATGCTGACCTCTCCTGAAAACAGCAGGCTGATGCCAGGGCATTTACACAGAGATGTTCAATGCAGCACTCAGCAGTCATTGCCTTTCTAAGATTACCAGCACAATTTTGGAAATCTGTGGTGCTTACACCCTTGGACACGGAACCGCGTCTCTTTAAAAAATGAATTTTTACATGGAAACACATGGAAGGATTTTTTTCTGAGTACTGTGAGGATGCTAGTTGTTTTTTTTCATAACGGTTATAACGGGTTGAAGAAAATTCTAAGCAAGGCTGTAAGCAACCAGGAGGCATCCAGGGAGTTTTGGAGGCATCTTCTTCCATTGACAGTAGCGGGCATCAAGATCAAGGCAGCCTTGGGCAACAGCCTTTCAAGACAGCCTGGAATTTCTCATCTTCCCCTTGAATTGAGCAGATGGTTGAGCGCATCTTTGGCAGCACAGGGGATGGGATGGGACCTGCGCGGGGGGACACCGGCTCTGCCCAGCTCCCCTGCCCAGCCTGAGCCTGGAACAGAGCCTCCGGAGACCAGTGACTGTGGTCCCTGGATTTTATGCAGAGCAGGTATAAACACCCTTCCCTTGTTTTCTGGGCCACCCTCATTTGCGGAAAAGCCTGGGCTTGCTTATCAGGGGGCTGGTGCCTATTTACATACATGCTGTGTACACAAAATTATCCAGTGCAAAGCGGTCTGCTGTGCCTGTACTGTAAGAGCTCCCAGAGCAAATTTGCAACCCCAGCAGGACTGGTGAGCAGGGCACCATGTGGGTCCTGAAAACCATCCGAACACTAGCTGGCTTCCTCTCCTCGTCTCCTGAGTTGAAAATTTGGTCTCTCTCTCTTGACTTGATTTATTCCAGTCGCCTCCGCTTCAGCTGCTGTGCAGGAATCAGGGACTTTCTTTTTCCCCTGTCAAAGTACTTTTTGAGCAGGGAAGCTAGAAAAATGACCAAAGGGAAAAAGGAGAAAAAAACCCAAAATAACCAGCAAACATAAACAGGAAAAAGGCAGCTAATGAACCAACCTTTGCAGAGGTTGCTGAGACTCTACGCAAAATCAACAAAAAAGTTGCTTTTCTAAAGCTGCCAGATTTAAATAAGATGCTATCTGTGTAGAGATTTTTTTAACATTAGCTCTGCATTTGTCTTCAGCTAAGACATGCAAATAGATTTATACCTTTCTCTCTATGTATATGATTTTATATATAGGCGTGAGTGCACATTAAGTGTATGCACGTGTAAGTGTATATAAAATATGCACACTGGCTAGACAGAGCCATCCATCTCTCAAGTTATTGGCCTATCTTGTGCTCATTCGAGAAAGGGTTTAAAAGGAATTGCCTAAATACATAATACATGCTAGGCTTTTTTTCTTTTTAAGAGATGAGTCAAGTCAAATGCTATGATATAAATTTTTAATACCCCTATGACCTGATTTTTTTTCCTCTTGTGCAAGGAAGTTAACAATCTGAAATGTCTTTCTGTTGTCTCTAATCATGGGCTGATTTGATAAGCTGTAATTATTATTCATATTTGAAATCTGCAGTTAGGGAGATGCAGGAGGTGTGGGGACCATTGGGATGTTTAGGTTTATTATTATTTATTACTGCTATGAATAAAAGAATAATGATTTCAGAGGTTCTGCCAAGTAGTTCAGACTGCAAATTTAACCCTTTCTAAAACTGTTACAATCCATTCGCATCTGACGGATGCTGGAGATCTCTTTAATCATGTTTTTTTGGTTCCTTGCTCCGTTGTGGGGGTTGGAAAAACTGGAAGAAATGATTTTTGTAGGCCCTATCAAAACTCACCGTGTTTGTTGTTTGACCTTTGGCACTGTGTCACCTTAGGAACACTGGAAAAAGACTGTGGAAGGAGTAGTTATGTCACAGCTGCTGTTGTGGTTATAACTATTCATTGTCTTACCAGATACAGTGTTCAAGAGAGAGAGTTGTGATCCCCATTATTACGGATATCCAGAGCTTTACAAGCGTCTTGGCAAAGGTGAAGTGGTTTGTTAGATGCGAAACAGCGAATAGCATCTTCAATTCAAGATCAATATGTGCTTGTGAAGAATTTGGCACTGGTCCTCGTGTCCAAACACATAAGTCTTTGGCCATCTGGGAACAATCGGTGTCCTTGGAAATGTCCCAGTGGCTGCACCGAGTTAGACTGAAAGCCCGACTTGCAGGGAGGTGGAAAGGCAAACGCAGGTGGAAGGTAGTTTTTAAGCCTCTGAGATGTCTATGCAAAAGAGAGGACACATGTAAAAAGGGTACCTACCAAGGTGTAGGGGTTGGCTGTGATTTAGATGAAGGAGAAAGCGGAGAAGACAGACCCCATCTCACCGCAGGGGTTTTGCTGTAAACACAGAGCACTACTTTTGTTGATGTTGGCACAAGGCCCCCGGGACTCTTCAGGGAGGGAGTGGTGGAGGTCAGCTCCTCCTGGCTCAGGTCTGGTGTGCACCACTGCCTCTTCTGCCACTTTCTCCTTCTCTGACCATTGCCATCAAGCACCCCCAGGCTTCCTCCCTTCTCCTTGCCATCCTGCTCGCCTCAGCTCACCACTTTTGAAATCACAGCTCATAAATACAGATCTGGAAGGTTTTGCTTTAGCCATGCAGACCTGAAACACTGCCTATGGCTCCCAGTCACCATATGAGGCAATGCCAGAGCCCTGGTAAAGGGAATAGATTTAGTAACCAAGTGGGTGGTCTTTAGAGACTTTACCTACCAGCATGCCAGCCTGTGTACAACTAGATCCACCATTTGAGAACACCAGCCTGCAACAGGTCCTTCAGCAGCTTCACCAAAGGATTTCTGGCGCCTCTCAAAACCATATTGTTTGAACTCTGGGGTCTAAATAGGGTTTTGAGGGTTTAGCAATGGGCACTGGTTTGAACATAAAAGTGTGGAGATAAGTTCTCCTAGACATCCTCCACATGTAAAACATGACGGTTTCAGATTGGATGAAGGAAGGAAAGAGCAGAATCTGCAGAGCCTGGTGTTGCTTTCCAGCATGGCACTGTCCAAGGAACAAAACAAATGTGTTTGTAGGCTTCTGATTAATCTCTGAAGTGATGCAAGTGCTTTGGGCTTCTCCACTTAGAGCCTTTGACATCTGTGGGTGTATGGGTGCAAATACATCGCTTATTTTTTCCCATTACCCTCCCAGAGTCAGACCCAGAATTACCTTCAGTCATAGCTCTCTCCTGTCCCTGTAAGTATAAACTGTTCTTGAAAGAGAAATGAATACATGTAAGTCACATCCCTTCTGAAAAATGTGGGTGTAGATTCCAGGAAAAGATGCTGTCACAAAGCTCCTAGCTGTAGGAGGCTTAGCCATGCGATGGCCAGAAACACCAGAAGGAAGAGCTCTGCAGCCAGAGGCCATGGCTTGAAAAATACATGATCAGAAGCCTGAAAAGTCACTCAGTGGAAGGAAGAAAATCAGAGTGATGCTCATGATGCCTGTGGCTTACAGTGGGAATCAACTCCTGGGTACATGCCTTAGCAGGCTTTTGTGCCTCTTGTAGAAACTCTGGTACCCACTTTCTACTCAAAGGTTTGTTGGTTGGTGGAAATTTTAAAGAGGCTGGGAGGGCCAGTGAGGTTTTGGGGAGTGATGTTGCAGTCGGGGTAAGAAAAGCTACGGCATTTCAGTGCCTTTTTCCCTAGTCTCAGTTTCCTGAAGCTGGATCTTCTCTGTGACATACTCAGAGGCAAGGAATTAATCTCAGAACATAAAAGCTCTTTCAAACAACCCTATTTTAAATTAAATCAAAGTTCTCTTGTGTTGTGGCTTTATATCTCTTTGTCTTCAACTGTTTTGAATGTTAAAGGGAAACTTTAAGGTTGTCCACACCAACGTGAACTCCAGCAAATTACATGTCCTGGATCACTCTTTTCCAGTGAAGGCTATGCCAGACTTCATGTCTGCTAGCTCTCTAGTCCTTGCATATTTTCCCATCCACCTTTTTATGCTGCAGTCCCAATATCTTTTCCTTCCTTTCTTTTACCAGGGCAGAAGTTTGAAAGCGTGAGCCACAACATAGGCCATTGTCCCCTCCTAGAGATGAACAAAGTATATTGTTATGCTCCAAAAGTAATACTTTTTTTCCCCCCATTAAATGTTTTCTAGCTTGCATAGACCAACCATCTGTTTATCTTTCTCTCTTCCATCATTCAATTCTTTGCACGTTGTTCAAATTAATTATCAATTAAGAACTGGAAAGACTGAATAATCAAATTACAGAATGGTAAGATGGTCAAAGTAGCACAGCACCTTATTAAAAGCCTCCAGATATTAAATAAGACAATAAATTCCTGATATTTTGTTCTAAAGATGAACCTTCAGCCCAATAAATGGATGCAGAGTGACACTATCTCTTCTTGGTCACTTATTTATGAACATAGGAAATGACATTGACTAACTCCCTTTCCATTCCAGACTTCAGATTGCAATCTTCTCTTCTCAGATGTCAAACTAACTCAGATAATAAAACAGCTTGAGTCTCAAGACGTTCCCCAGAGAGATAAGAAAGTTCTCTTGTTGTTGTTTTTTTTTTTTTGCACTAAAGTGAATCTGGCATGAAATTAGCTGTCCTTTAGCTCTGTGGTAATCCCCAAAAGAGGAAGGGGATCTGGTTTTGGGGCAAAGGCAGAGCAGCATTGCTGTCTGCTGTGCCCTTGGGTAGCCATAGGAGCGTGCAGTTGGACTGTCTTTAAACATCCCCTCTGTCGAACGGCGCTCAGAGAGGGAAATTTATGAGGCTTGGCAGCAGGGTTGGCATGCAGGGTGATCCTGGGGAAGATGAGGATGGAGAAGAGCTGATTGTGCCCTGTGTGATACCTGAGAGATTCTGGCTCTGACCATCTGTACAGTCTGATGTGCCTAAACCTTTCCTGCAGTAATCCCTCTGTCTGCTTGGCCTCCTGTTGTAGGTATAACCACATAGAATCATAGAGTCATAGAATCATAGAATGGTTTGGGTTGGAAGGGACCTTAAAGATCATGGAGTTCCAACCCCCCTGCCCTGGGCAGGGACACCTCCCACCAGACCAGGTTGCTCCAAGGCCCATCCAGCCTGGCCTTGAACCCCTCCAGGGATGGGGCAGCCACAGCTTCTCTGGGCAACCTGTTCCAGTGCCTCACCACCCTCACACCAAAGAATTTCTTCCTGATATCTCATCTAAATCTACCCTCTAAATCTACCCTCCACATCATGTGGTTGCAAAGGTGGTAGCTCACCCTCAGCTGTGAAAGCAGAGATTACCCAAAATTTTGGGATGGAAAGTGCTGAAAGAGATCACGTTGTCTGGTCGTGAGTCCCAGGGGATCGAGTCCCTCTACCCCACTCCTAGTGGCCAGGCTGTCACCTCTAATAATTTGGTAGCTTCCATTTTCAACTGCTATTTTACTGTCGGGACTTGAGGGCAGCTTTGCGACTGTGCCAAAAGCACAGATGCCCCATAAGCCCCTTTTGCTCTGGGGAAGCATCCTGAAGGGGCTGCAGTTGGGCCCCTCGGGTGTGCAGCAGCCAAGAATACAGTCGTATAGTTACCACAAATGGTTGTTGCCATTTTGCGCAGCTCCTGACGGCAACCCGTTTGCTTCAGCATTATCCCCATCCTTTTTTCTCCCTCCTCCAAAGCCCCTTCCATCACCCCCAACCCAAATTCATGGGAGCCTCATAGCCCTCGCAGCCTGCAAAGCATCCTCTTCACATTCTCCTAACGCGAGGGCGCATAATTAAGCAGCACATTTACATGTCAGACTAAACCCACTGTCCAAGCTGCTCATTCTGCTTTGTGCAGGGCTGTGCCAGGCATCCTCCAGAAAGGATGCAAATCACGGCACAGAAAACATATTACGAGTGGCATGCAAGATCTGTGCCCACTTTGCCCATTGTGTCAAGAAAACAGAAATGCTTGTCAAAATACCAGCTCGAGTAGGAGCTCACAGCTTCTGGAGGAATAAACGAACCATGTTGGCAAGCACGGGACTAGACAGGCAGATGTCCTCCTCTCCACCCACTAGAATTTTATTGGCAATTGAGTTAACAACCTCTTTGCATATGAAAGTAACAGAGAGGCGCTGCTGTGGCCTCACTGGCAGGAGACTTGGCTGCAAAACCAGTGAGACATTTGACAAGGAAGCAATATGTTAGCAACATCTCTCCATCCGTGTTATCAGGGCCAAATTGCCACGGCACATGCAGCCATGTGGAGGCATTAGATGCAAAGTGTTAGACACCCTGCCATTCTTCTTCGTCATTTTCTCCTTTCTCTCATCCCTTTTTCAGAGCAGCCTGGTCCTGACACTTCTCTTCAAGTGGCTCCAGAGCCAATCCTGCCTTGTGCTACTGTATATCCTTAGAAAATAGGATGCCAGGTGCTGAACACCCACATTTTGAAATGATGGCTCATGGTAATAAATGGTTCTGGGATTTTTTGTTTGCTTTTTGGTTTGGGGGGGGGGGGGGGTGGGGTGTCTTTTTTCTTTTTTTTTCAGCAGAAGCAATTGGATTTTTGAGTTTTCCTTTAAGAGGTCCCATTTCTGAGCTGATGAATGGGAGGAATACAGACTGACAAAGCCACACTGAATCCTTACGAAAGAGTTTGTACCCCACAGCCGTTGCCCCCACAGTCTTTAGATTTGCAGACTCCCAGTCTACCCACAGTGGAAAAACAGATTTCCCTGTAGCGGACTGACAGTAACCTTGCAGTCATGAGCTGTATTTCATAGGTCTTTGGATACCGTGCTGTATCCAAACATACCAGTGGATGGAAGTCCAGGATCAGAAGCCCTTTGTTCTCTCCTTGGGTGGGGAAAGAATCACTGAAAGCCCTGTAGGGCTCTGAGTTCAGCAGGAAAACACAGGCAGTGCTGCAGCAGGTCATGCCTAGGACTGGAGTCTGCAGATCACTAGACTGCAAGAGTCAATCCAGATGTGTTCCAGCAAAGTTTTATAGCAGATTCCAACTTTCTGCGGATGCCAGTGAATGAGTTCCCAAACACTTCTGCTTGCTCCAGCTCCGATGGGTGGCAGAAGAGCTTCCCCAAGCATCTGGCCAGTGTTTCCCTATGAGCCTTTCCTTGCTGCCCACCTGGATCCTTTCCTCAGTGTTAACTGGAAAACGTTTCTCACTTCCCTTGTTTTTCATTTGCCCTGCCTGGGAAAACTTGCTGGGTTTTATAATCAGAGATGTTGCCCCTTGAGCTGCTGGTGAAGCTATCCCAATTCATGTATGTCTACCACTGCAACACGTGCCCTGGGTATTTTTCCAGGGTAAAGATTGCTACCACAGTTCCACATTTTCTGTTTACATTTTCATATTCTGTGCAGTATGCAACAGAGTACGTACGTATTTGCTGTTGTGTTTCTCTTATGTTCCAGCCTGGCATCCAGGAGCTCAGGACCAGACATGCACAGCACAATTCTCCTTCTTTTTCCGACATATAAATTGCAGTCATGACCTGAAATACTCTGTCGTTCCTCAGCAAGGGGACACTGACTTGCTCACCTGTAGGTTACTCCACTCTCAAAACAAGGTTGGAAAGGGGCCATCAGAGATGTTCTGCATGTTAGCATGCTTCTGCCTCAGGCTGGAAAGGAAATAAACATTTACTTCAAACCTCCAGACGAATGTAGAGTACCAGGGCCAGATGAAGCTGCAAGTAGCTATGGCTATCCCTGCTCTGTTGCAAACCTATAGCTGGCTCCTACAGCTGCGACCTGGCTTGGGGTATGTTTAAAGAAAGTGCCTTGGGAGAAGGGGGCACTGAACGGGTGAGGAATGGCATGTCATCTGAGATTAGAGCAGCTACCTGGGGGGAATTTGTGCTGGAGTCTAATGAGGAAGAACATTTGCTCCTCACATTTTCTCCTGCAGATGAAATCTGTAGAGAGAACTGTGTGATTCTCTGCTTTCCCTCAGTGGCTTTTCATCAGTGAGACATCTATTAGTGTCTAGAGAGGCTTCCTCATGGCACGGCTCTGTGGTGGAAGCTGAAGCATGGAGCTGTTTCCCCAAAATATGACTCCTGTTACATTTTTCTAAACATAAGAATCAACACCAACAGACGCACTGGTGGCTGCTCACATCTGTGGAGACCTGAAACACTGGCACCAAGTGCTGTGAACTTCCCCTGTGGTGAAGAGGAGGTCCTTCGCACAGGTTCACCTTGCCCACGCAGGAGCTTCTGCAGGATCTGTGGGAGGAACCACCAGTGATCAGGGACATACTTCCACCTCACCCAGATATTCCTATTGGGATCAGTGGGACTAAAATGATTCCTCCTCACTTCTGGAGGAACTGGCCCATACTGTTGTGTCAACTGTCACTAAATGTTAGTTGTTTAAAAGGCTTTTGGAAGCAAGAAGTCACTTCAGTGGTTTTTAAAATGGCATCTTCCCTCTATTCCAGTGGTTTGGAGAGGTTGTTAACCCAACACAGCACACTGTCACTCTGCCAAGGTGCTTAAACACTGAACAGCCAAAGTGTGGGAACACCAAAAGGTCACTTGAGTATGTCTGCTCTAGGATATGGAGCACCTGCCTCTGGTCTCTCCTGTTTTTACCTTAGTTCTCTGCCATGCTGCTTTTCCCAGTATAGACCCCATCATGAAACACATGAGTGTTGGGAAGTTTGTTGTTGACTTCCCATGATGAGTCAAACCCAAAAACCAAGCAAGGGAATCGAATTTTCCACTTCCCAACCTTCCATCCCAAAGCAACGCACCTCCTAATGGCCTGCATTCAACCAGAGCCTCCCATCAGCTCCTGAAGGAAGGCAGGTGCTATCAGAGCAATCAGCGTTGGTGTGTCCAATCATAACATCAGAAAACATGCATAAAACAATGAAAGCAAACTGCAAGGTCCTTGCTGTTGCCTGAAAAAGAAAGGCCATTCTCATGGAAATCCATGCTCTCCATGGTCATTTCTGTATCCGATTTTCTGCTAGACAATCAAAGTATCAAAGACTCAAGTCTCTCCTAATAGTTCCTTCTGCTTAGGGAATAAGCATCTGCTCTCTCTGATTGCAGGTTGATTCCCTCATGCAAAGCTTGATTGAGCCTCGTATGTCAAGGTCAGAAATGAGGCTGAACTCATATTGTTCACCTCAAAAAAACCGCCAAGCAGCAGAAAAAGAGATAATAACATGCCTTTAGAATGGACACATTCAATGTGTCTTTTGTTGTAATTATGATGTAAAGAAGAGTCAACTGTAGCATTCTAATGCATTAATTGCTCATTAATTGTTAGGTTTATATATTTTTACTGGAAACGAATGGAGATACTTGGATGGAAAGTGGCCTGTTTGAAAGGGTGGGAAGGTTAAATGTTTAGAACGAGGAGGGTGAATACGGTGTGACTGGAGCATAAAGATAAAGCATTCCAAGCAAAATAAAGCACCCAATTATCAACAGGACCTAAGCAGATTGTTGGTCAAGAATATCTTTGCACAAACATCAGCTACCTTCAGAACACCTGGAGGTGATACGGATGCAAAGTGTTTTGGCCTCCACGTAAAAACATGGGATCTTCCAGCTTACTCATCTGCTGCTTGCAAGACTGTAAAAAGAATCTTGAAGAATCATCACCTGCCCTAAAAATCATCCAGTCCTGATGTGTTTGCTAGGTGAAGTCTTTTCTTTCCTGCTTTTGGGCTTTCACCTCTGCAAGGTGATCCACAGTTATTTCCAAAGACAAGCATCCTCTCTGAAAAAGTACATGCCAGGCTTTTCATATCAAATCAGCAATAAAGCTCTCGGAGAAAAAATTTCCTCCGTGACATTTGTAAAAGGAAATTCTGCCCAGAAGGAAGCACTGGCAGGCTGAGTTTCTGCACAGCCCCAAATGCAATGAGCTGTTCGATGCAGGGGCAGGCCCATCACAACCATCCCAAAGGCATTTCTAAAACACTAATCTTTTTTTTTAAAAATACACTTTTCTTTTTTGTCTCACATGAAACAATGTCTCTGATGGACTCCAAACAGAGTGTAGGCTGAACTCCATCCTTTATCATCTGGATCCCAGAGGTGTTCCCCCACCTCCACACCCGATGCCAAGCGTATTGAGAAGAAGCTCCAATCTGGAGCACAGCAGCACGCACCCTGAAGCCAGCTAGCTAGCTGGAGAGACTGCTGAGAAGCTGCCTAAGTGCTTCCCCTTTGTTCCTGCCCAAGATTTGAGGCTCCATCTCCCTGTCCTAGCCAAATGGAGATCTAAGAGACAGAAGAGGATCTCCACCGATCTCTTCCATACTGATGATCCTCAACAATTGGACTGGGACTTAACAATCCCCTGAACCACGACTGTGTGCGATGGCAGAGGTAGCAAGCCACAGTCTGTGCTTCTGAGCGAGCCAGCAGAAATAACATGGCCTATGGGAATAAGTTGCCTCACCCCAAGGGCTGACCATACATGTTCTGGTGTTACCCTAACACCTGGTTGAGGTGCAAGCCCAGGCTTGCTTTGGTTAACGTGCTGTGAGCAGGTGTGTCTGCCACCCACGAGGGCCCGTTGGTATTAGATCACACTTTGTGATCTTCAACAGTGTGAAACTAAGATTGCGTGTTGCCTGCACCATCCAGTTTACGACCTAATGACGCAAGAGAGAAAGTACCGTGAAGGGAATTTAAAGCACATAAAGTCCTGAGGCTCTCCTGAGCCAAACCTACATAGCTCATCCCTGGAACAACTACAGAAGGAAACTCCTTGTGTTGAGCCATGAGACTGAGCAGATCGTATGTCTGCCTGCCAGGGATAATTTACTGGGCATCAGTAGAGCCCAGTAAAGAGCAAGAGCTGCTCTTGCAAAGCCATTGACCACTTCCATGGTATTGACCATGAGGGATGCAATGCTGGTCAAATCAAGCAACAGAAAACAAGGGAAGGTAAAATGTGGGTTCCTTGGAGAACTTTGTCTGCATTTTGTCAGCTGATGGTCAGGCTTTGCTGTCTCTTAAATAAATGCTCAGTCCGCCGATGCTTTCAGTCCCTAAACTCTCTTAACAGTGAAGCAAACAATGGCTTGTGAAAGTCAGTTTTCAGAACAGAAAGTCCTAGCCAGGAGGACGCTTGCTTGTCTTCCAAACACACCTCTCGCATTAGCCAGTGGTGATTTTTAAGATGGGTGACATGCCGTGGCGACTGTCAGCGGGCACCACGTCCTGAACGCTGGCACTGTTGCTGCTGGTGGGATGTGGCAGAGGGGAGAAAGGAGAAAACTCCTTGTCGGATTGTGTCATTTCAGTTTTGGGGCAATGGCCAGTTGTTGAGGTGGGTTATACCTTCACTCCAGTCAAATAGTCAGCACAGATAAAATATGAAATACAAAATAAACGGCTGGGGGGACCTCAGCCACAGTTGCTGCCAGGCATTTTTAACCAAAGAAACACGTGTTGCCACGCAGAGGGGTGGTGCACGCTGCTGGGGAGATGCTGCTCTGCACCCACAGCCCACGGCAGCCACCAGGGCCATCCCAGGAGGAGGAGGAGACCCTGGAGCACTGCCAGGCTGCAGAGCTGCTGCTGCTGCTGTTGTTTGTCCCAGGGGTCGTATCATCTGCCTCTTTGATCTCTCTCTGACCTTTGTTGTTACAGCTGAGAAAGCTGATCCTATCGATTTTATGTGGATTATGATTTTCTGTAGATTGCCCCGAAACCTGTTAATTGTGCTTAAAGCTATTTATAGTGTCTCAGAGTGGGAGTCAGAAATTTTTGATGGTGCAAGAGGTTATCTCTACACGCATCCACAGAGCTGACACTTCTGTATTTTCTCTTAAGTGACGGCAAGAGAAATTTCAAAGTAGACAATTTCTATCTGGTTTTTCAGGTCCCTGAAATTTTCCACATTCTTTCAAAAGAAAAGACCTCATTTTCTACTGACCACCTGAAATTTCTTACTGGGGAGAAGCCGTGTGTTTGCGGGGATGGACTGAACAATAATTTGGGGTCAGAGGTGCTCCTGTCCAGGGTTCAAGACATTATGTGTTTGGTCTCTCCCCTCATCGTGAGCAGCTAGAGAAAGGTGTTAAGTCTGAAAGAGGAGCCTGCTCCATACTACAGCCCTGTCTCCAGCTGCGCGACTCTCCGCCACCCTCCCAAGCAGGCTCTGGCTCTCCATCCTCCGGCATCTCAGCCCCAGCTTTGGAATGTCTGCATTCTGCAGCAGGCTCAGGTGGTAAAGCAGTGGAGCCCAAAGGAGAGAGCACCGAATGGAGATGGGATTCTCACTGCAGTCTTGGTTAATTTTGTTTTACCGTGATGGTCACGCCGTCTCTGTTGACTCCTAGCAGCTTAGTTTAAACGTAGGGACTAAACCATGCAGCTGTAAGCATGGTTGTTTTGCATGCAGAGAGAGGAAGACAAAATAATTTTAGGGGCACTTGGTAATTGAAAGCTTGGAAAAATAAAAATCGGGATTTTATTGGAGCTATTGATACAGGATTCTGCACCTCCCCACTCCGGCCCTGGATGCCTCTGGGCTATTTGCTCCTCTCCTGGCTGCTTTTCTGCCTTTCCTCCCGGTGAAAATAAAAAGGAGCATCACTTGACCGATATAGTCTAGCCTTGAACTTTGCAGTGTCAGTAAATATTGTTTCAGCAGCATCAATCCGTTGCGTTGAGCCCACTCGATACCCAGCCTGAACTGCTGCTGCAGTCGTAGCGCTTTGCAAAATGAGATACTGCCTCATCACAGATGCAGCCCCTGACTTCCTCAGTGAAAAGAGGGAATTATGATTTTTTTTTGCATGCATTGTGTTAAGTGTTTTCTTGCAACAGCCTGGAGTAGTCATTCAGAATATTTTAAGAGTGTCTTTCATACTGTCTGAAATACCTGGCAGTGCACAAAGGCCGAAAGTGGGAGTAATTGACTGCAGGATTATTCTGTACTGTCTGAAATTAAAGTAAAATGGCTGTGAATGTGACAGGGAGTCAGATCCACACCGTAAGGTTTGTTGAGTCTTTTGGTGTAATAAGCCACTATTATCCAGGTGCCATGAGGCAAATCCCACGTTGACTTGGAAATCATAGGCTAGAAGACAGTAATCAAGGTCTTGGAGACTGGGAACTTTGGAGATTTGTAGGGGCATGGTATTTGTCTTCAGGCAGTGGCTCTTGGAGATTGATCTTGACAGGGAAAACTGTGTATTAGAGGAGTTCCCATGAACTTCAAAGACTGGTGATACAGATCCTGCCTGTGCCACTCTGATGGCTGCAACAGTTGTAGGCTGCATGCATTTCATAACCTAAGTCCTTTTCTATACCTATCGACTGTTCAAAAGGACTTAGGGATCCTTCTGATTCCTGGAAGATGGATCACAGAGCCCCAGTAGTATGTCAGACCATGTCTGTATCTTAAGGGTATTCAGACCGGTTTCTGAAACATCTAGAAGCTCTTTTATAGAACTGTTTCTTCTCCCAGTCAGGTTCTTGCCTCCATCCCTCAGCCATCTCCGAGAACTGTGTTAAATCAGCCAAGGCTCATAAAGGATTACAAAACCTTGCTGAAAGCCAGAACTCCTTGCAAAATGGAGAAGGTGTGTAAAAAGAAAAGGAGTGGGTGTGGTGAGAAAATGAAAAGAGGAGTGTCTCAGCTAGGAGGAGAAAACCCATCAACTTCTTGTCTATAGAGGTGTATCCTTAGCGAGGAAGGAAGGTATCTGTCCAGGGTGGATAAATGGCAAAGAAGAGAGACGTGGTGACAGTTTGGGAAGGTAAATCACAAACTAATCAGCTAAGTGCTTTTTCACACCCAATACATCTTTAGCCTGAGCAACCTAATGCCAAACAGTATCACTGAGGCTGAAAGTGATGCCAAAATCCGAAATGGGCATTGCAGAGTCTATGGCAATGGGGAATCCCCATGTTTTGAAGCAAATCAGTATTAAACATGAGGTTTTGAAAGGGATTTGACTTCTGATATAACCTCTGGGTCGGTGCAGGTTAGCTAATAGCTGGCTAACTTGGGCATGGCTTCCTTGGACACATCTCTGTGTGCACCATCTCTGTGAAAGAGATGGTGCTGCTCAGAGTGACTTTGCAAGCAGGTGCACTCCCTCAGGTGGAGCACAGCACTAATTTAGATTGACACTCTCTTTGCTTTTCCTAGATAGGCTTCAAACAGGTGGTCATGGATGCAACCAAGAAAGGACATGCTGCAAGGTTGCAGATTGTATGCTGCCTCTTCCTGTGTTGGCTTGCATGTGCGCTTTGAGTGCTTGAGTTCCAAGACCACACATTGCCAAGGAGACTCTTTTTACAGCAAAGGGTGAGTCTTTAAACAGTAAAGAGTCAGACCTCAAGCTGGTGTAGGTTAGAGTAGCTCCCTGGGCTTCCATGAGCTATGTCATTTTACAGCCACCCTGTTACGTTTTTTAGGCTCTTCTTCATTTGAACAGCGTGCCGCCTGGGCTGTAATTAGATGAGCATTTCAACCTCAGCCACTTTCAGAGAGACATGTTTTCTGCCAGGAAGCAAGAGATGGGTTACAATTGGAGGTACTTTGGGGTTTTGTCTTATTAACCACACTGCTTCCAGCTGGCTCAGTAAAGCAGGGCTTTGTGCTTGGAGGTAGGAACTAGAACTTTAAAGGCAATCCATGCCATGCCCATACAGGTCTTCAGACGCTAACCATCACGAGAAAGTCTGCCCATGGCTGCAGGCACCAGGGCATGCGTGTCTCCTGTCCTCAGGAGGAGCAAGCGGTACCCAGGGAGCAGCCTGTCCTGTGACAGGGAAGTTCAGCGTGCGACTGAGCGTGCATGTTTGTGAGGAGCCATGCTGCCCTGTGCAAACACCCACGTGGAGAGACCCCAACAAGACCTTGAGGATGCTGTGCAGAGGCTCACTGGGGCCTGGGAGAAGGGATGTGGCTGAATAGCCTTGAGAAGAAAGATGGCTGTAGCCAAAGCTGGGTTTAGCTCTGGAGTGGCTGATGCTAGCCAGCCCTCACCCTTGCTCTAAAATAAGATGCATGCTGAACTGCCTGTCACCTTCTGATGAAGCCCAACTTCTCACAATTCCAGGGACTGAGGGAGGACCCGGGCTGTGCTTCAAGAGATCCCTGAACATGGCAGGGAGGAAGGCTTGGAGAGTATTATCAGGCCGGAAATGTTTGGTTGCCCACTGAGGAACACAGATCTGCATCCACGGGCAGAGGTCAGACCAGGAGAGTTCAGGTGGACTTGGCGGGGCAGAATTTCTGTCACCCTGTAGGCTCCTTGACCCATAGCCCAGGGGACACGAAGACTGGGTCATCCTGGCTGGTGGTTCTGGCCATGTTATCCTGTTCTCCCACACCTCCCCTTCCTTCCTTGCCTCCCACCTGACCTGCCAGGTCAGTCTGCAAAGTTTCAACAGATCCAAGGCCACATGGGAATAATATCCACAAGCACTAATGCAATTAGGACAATTACAGAATATAATGATGGGCAATATGGAAGCAGGCATGCAAACCATCTCTGGAGATGTTTCCCTTGAAGGACGACTTCTAGAGAGCAATCTCTATAGGAGGCACTTTGGTTTCCCAGGCTTTTAAAAGCGTATTTGTCAGTAGCACTCCTTTTATCTGAAGATCTTTCTCTTCTTTTCAGGATAATGCTTTTACTATGTGACTTAAAGCAAGAAAAAAGTGTAAATAAGTCAGATATGGCTTCTGTAGCTTGGAAGGAGCTATTACTTGACCCTGTAGCTTAATAAAAATGCTTTCACTGATTTTTATTTTTTATAAAGGTAGGCACTGATCAGTGCTGCTGATTGAAATGTATATGGAAGCTTTCAGTTTTTCTCTGAGCTTCAAGCTCTCCTGAAAGCAGGCCATGAATTATTAAGGCAGGAGATCACCTTAACTGGAATGTATGTGGCTGTTTCATCAATGAAGTTGGGGATCTCTCTGAGGGTGGACAGGTTTCCTGTGGACGGTTAGAAGCCTGAAATGGTAAGGCTTTCCTTGCTTTCCCTGCCTCTTACGGGAAGTCTGCATCAGCTTACAGAAACATCTGCTCCAGATCACTCTGTCCAGCTCCCAAATGGATATGAAGTCTTCAGGTTGGATGTTTTCATTTTAGTGTTTTAAAAACTTCCTCCCAAGGACTTTCTTTGGAACTGCATTAGTTGGTTTGGGTTTTTTTTGTTGTTGTTGTTGTTGTTGTTGTTGTTGTTTGGGTTTTTTTTGCTTGGACACATGTTTATTTTACCTTTATTTTTTATTAAGATATATTTGGGTCTGGAGTGCCTCTGTCCTTGGTGTGGATACCTCCTGGCTGCAGCACTGGGGTGCTCAGGGCAGGAAAGCCCTAAGCATTGCATTTTCTTGCTCTCCTTGGGAAACAAATTGCTTGTCAGAGCAGGGCCATGATCCTTCTGGCTTCCCTGGTATATGTTTCCACCAGGGGACACTGAAATGAAAGGATTTGAAGGGGAATAGGAAGGATGTAACAGCAGCAAACGTCCCAGGGCAGAGTCCAAGACCCATCTCATACCACCTCTCCCATGGCAGCAAACCCCTTTCTGGTGGAGCAGGCATCTCTTCAACCCAGTTGCTGCTGCGATAGGTGTCCATGTGGCTTTGGGGAGCTGGGCTTCAGACCTTGCTACCCTCCTGCCCCTTCCCCAAAACCTCTCACTGGCCCCGGTTGGGGGACCTTCACAGCCCCACTTCTTCCTCCTCCCGAGTCCAGACAGGTTTTAGGTACTGCAGTAGAAATAAGACACTGAGACCGAAGTTGGAAGCACTGAGGCTCCTGCGTACTCCTCTTTAAGCCCTCCTATGTCTGCTTCAGACTCCCTACATCACCTTCTGAATTCATAACTGAGAGAAACATCTGACTCTGTATTAAGCCAAAGCTGTCCCTTGGGCCTCATAGGTGGTGATAGGAACATCTCAGCTCATAAATCTTGAAGAAGGTCATTTTTTCTTTCTTTTCTTTTTTTTTTTTTTCCCCCTCTATCTTTGCTTTAATTACCAGCTGGAGGGATTGTGCTGATGAACAGCCCAGCACACGGCACACTCCTTGCCATGGCCAGAGTGTGAGTCCTCCCCACCAGCAGAGCCCGAGCAAAGCCACGCTTACAGAACTGCTGAAATCCCAACCCCTGCAAAGGTTTCCAAGGACCCTGGTTATCATCTGCAGGGATTTCACTGCCCCCTTGGGAGAGTCAAGGGGGACGCTAAGCAAATCTGGGCACAGAGCTGTGATCGCGACCTTTTTCTGCATGGCTTTCAGGGCTGTTCCTTTCCTGGTGACGGTGTTCATTATGTTTGCTAACAAAAAGAGACGGGGATGGAGGAATAGAGATTGTCCCCCTGACTTCCCTCCTCTGGCGTATGACTAGGTTGGCTGCTGGCATCAGTGTTCTGACATGGGAGCTGGTGAGGATGGCATCTCCCCAGGTCCAGGCAGGCTGCGGGCTCCATCCCGGTGTCTGATGGGAGACCGGCAGCAGGTACAATGTGCACCAAAGGGATCCTGGATGGCACATCGTGTTGTGCAGCTGAATTAAAGGACTGTGTGGGCCAAAATGCAAGCTGCTTTGCAGGAAAGCCCACTAACCGGCTCAGGGCAGCAGCAAGGCAGGATTTGCTGGAGGCAGAGGGTGCTTCCCACCATCTTCTTTCTGCTGCATCCCTTCACCCCATGTGATTTTCATTCTGATGAACAAATATTTTAGACTGACAATTTTAATGGCATCCTGTGCACAATATCAGCCAACTAAGGGCTACAAAGCCTGCCCAGTGCATGCTTTACCCCCCTGCAGCAGTTACCACCCTGGACCTCCCGATGCCTTCTAGGGATGCAGGCTGGTCCCCAACCTCTGGTAAGGATTCGCCACGGTTAAAGGGCAATGATATATTGAGAAGCACTCTGTGCTACTTTACTCTCCACCTTGCATGGATCAATTTAGAGAGGAATACATTCGATTGCAAACCTACTTAGAATTTGTTTTCATGGTTTTATGTTCTTCCTTTGCATTAAAGTGCTATAATGCTGCAGGCAACCATTAACACCTAAAACCACCCATAAGAAAACATATATCAAACGAAACAAAACAAAAAACCTAAGCCTGTCACTTGGATAAATTAAGTACTCCAGAGTGAAACACACTATAAAACAATAGAAACTATTATAAATCCCACTAAAGCAACGGAATCAACATACCAGTATCTGGTTCGTCAGCACATACTTCTCAGATAAAAATAAACTGTTCTTGGAATGAGCCGCTGCTTTGATTTATATCTCTCACTCCAAGTACACACAAGGAGGATGTAAAAGCTGCTAATATAAATACCACTGGTCTCAGGCGTTTATCAGATGCTTTCTACCAGGAAAGAAACAGCTCTCTTTTTTTCTGCTCAGGTAGTTATTGTGTTCCTTTGAACCAAGCTCCCATGTTTCTTCCCTTTTCAAAGCCATAATCCTGGGTGTGGGCCTCTCACAAAATTACCCCAGCACTCCATGCCAGGGAACACCTCTGAGCCGTGAGCCCAGCCAGGCTCAGAGGCAGAAGGGTTGTTTCATGGGCAAGCACGATGGTAACTAGTTTCATGGCAAGCACAAGTGTGGCCAGTAGGGCAAGGGAGGTCGTTCTCCCCCTCTGCTCTGCACTGGGGAGGCCACAACTGGAATCCTGCATCCAGTTCTGGGCTCCCCAGTTCAAGAGAGACAGGGAACTGCTGGAGAGAGTCCAGCGTAGGGCAACAAAGGTGATGGAGGGATTGGAGCATCTCTCTGATGAGGAAAGGCTGAGAGAGCTGGGGCTCTTTAGCCTGGAGAANCCCTGCTTTGGCAGGGGAGTTGGACTGGATGGTCTCTAGAGGTCCCTTCCAACTCTGACAATTCCGTGATTCTGTGATAACTAAAGGTGCAAACCAGCTGCAGAGGTCAGGAGCCACCAAGTGGATCCCTCCAGGGTCATGTCCAGTGTATGCAGGTAGGGGGTTTTTGGGGAGATGATTGGGAAGCACTTGCTGCTGGTCAAGTGAGCCCAGCTCTTTCTGCACGACCAGGGCACAACCGGGCTGGTCAAACCGGCGTGTGCAACATGCTGTATGTGAAGGAGGCATCTTGCCATGCTGATTTCAACCCAGGGAGCAAGGTTGTGGGGTGGATGACGGGGAGAATATCCTTGAGCTCCAGGTACTCCTGCTTGCACCTCGTCTTTTCAGAATGCAGTGGAAATGTCGAGCTGCTGGCTTTTTGAATGCTCACTTCTTTCTCACTTGATACTGGGCAAACAATCTGTGATTAATAATTTATTCTGTGATTTTGCCTCTGCGTCTGAAATCTAATTATCCAAGCTGTAGACTTGCCAGGCTTTGGAAAGAGCATATGAAATGAGAGGGTTTTTTTCCAGAGTTGCCATTTACCCTTTTTTGGTTGCATTCTCCTTGGAGAGGCAGATGGGATAATGGGGTCTTTACCTGCACTTTACAGAGCTGTACCCAAACTTCAGTCTTCTCACCATGTCCAAATTTCAAAACTATTTGTGAAGGCCCCTGATCTGTGCCTGCTGCTCTTGAGCGGCCAGTTCAGAGCAGAAATTCAGGACCCAGAAACAGGAAAAGGAGAAAATATTCTTAGGTGCCCGTGTGGGAGCGTGTCCTCTGCCACATGGCATGACCGGTGTGCAGATCTCAGTCCATGTTGTTCCCCATCCTCTTCCAGACCTGGCAGGCTGGAGGCACTCTCTGGGCAGCCAGAGCACCTCCAGTGTGTCTGTGGGAGCTCTCAGCTCCGTTCTTATCTAATCCCATGGCCCGTATGGGATTTTAGTGGTCAAAAAGGGCTTCGGTCTAGTGTAGCACTGGAAACAAAACAAGTGTCATTACACAGATGCCTCCTGGGTTGGATAATTCAATCCGCTGGGCATTTTACAAGAGGCAGCAATCAGCATCCAATCATGCATCTGGGAAATAACACACATGCTGTGCTCTGGAGACCTTCCCGGTGTAGCTCCACAGCAACGTGGAAACGTCCACACTGACCACTCTGAAAAACACCACTTGTAGTTTATTTAAATAACGAAGGCATGTTACATTGTTCAGTAATGAAAAAACAACATTTCTGTATTCCCAGTCTCGAAAACTACAGTTCACATGTTGTGGGATGAGATAAAAAGGTATGACTTTGCCTTCCTCTGTCTGTTTTTCCCTTTGAAGGTTGCACTGCCAGGCCATTTGGGATTCCCGTGTCCCCTGCTCACTAAACTTCCTTGATTCAACTCAAACCTTTCTGGAGGTACAGCTTTCCTCTGAAAAAAAGGAAAAGCTCAATTTTATTCTCTTCCGATTAATATGCTTAATATTCTTTCTTTTGTTTTTCAAAGGACATGGGCAAATCGGGGTACACAGACAGGATTGGTTTTTCTTTTGCCCCTTCCTACCTTGCTTACCTTTGCTATTTTTTCCGGATAAGTCTTCCTTGGTTTGTGACCACAAACCAGTTTTTCCTTGGTGGACTGGAGCCAGGGGGGTATGTTAGCTCTGTGGCTCGGGATTTACAGGCACGGAAGCGATGTTTAAGCACTGGAGTTGGAAGTACAGTCATTTTCTACGGCCTCCTGGTGTTTGGAGCAGCAGGGAATGATCAGTCCCCTCCAGCCCCGCCAGATGAGGCTCTTTTCTGGGCATGAGGAGGTGCTGCTTTGTTTGGGGCAGGTTGTACTGACATCACCAGGGCAGAACTTGTGTTTTGCAGCTTCTCTGATTTGCTGCCAGACAGCGCAGCTGAGCGATGCCGGGGCAGCCTGTTTAATGAGCTGAGGATACGCAGATCTCCCTTCCCAAGACTCTAATCACCGGACAATGTGCAGGTGAGCTGCTGGCAGGGGCTGTCCCAGGAGGAACACCGGCGGGCAGCGGTGCTGATAACGCTTTGGTGACTTCCCCTTGACGGGTTTATTTTGGAGGCTTGTGTTTTTCTGTAGAAAGCCAAAGCCTGAAGGAAATTCAAGCCCTATCTCCCATGCCTGGGTTTGCCAGGATGGGGGGAGGGACACACGGGAGTGTAAAACACTGTGGGTCTGTGTCCAAAAGAAAAAGATCACACAAATAAAAAGATCAGTGCCTGAGCCCCAACTTTCCGCCACTGTAACGCTATCAAGAGCCCCTTGACTGTTTTGAATCCTGCCCTGATTAGTAATGATGTTTTTAATTGAAATTTCAAGGTTCATTACTGAATGCAGATTAATTAAATTGCGAGGAGAGATAATGAGGAATGTTCCCTTTGGACACATAAAGTAACACGTGTGCCTTAGTGGGACTCCCACGGCCCGACCTGCTGCTGAGCTCCCCGAAGAGCATCTTCCAGCGCGCAAGCCCGAGGTGGCAGCAGTGCCCGCTCCCTGGGGCTGATGGCAGCCCTGCTGAGCACCAGCCACGGGGTGGGTGCTTGGTGCCTTGCAGAATCAAGCCGGCTTTGTCTGTAAGTCAGACTTCTCGGGATTTGCTCAAGTCCCTGCTCAGGGAGAAACCTGAAAGCTGTGGGTTTCCCTGTGGGAAAGACTAATTGAAAACCAAGGCTGGGACCTCGAGATTACCTGAGCTTGGGAGATGCTGGCCTAGTGTCGGGGGACTTTGGCAGCATGGATGACTTGCTGGTGTGACAAGGATGTCACTGAACAAGGATGTCACACCAGCTGGTGTGACAAGGATGCCTGGCCCGCAGCAGGGCAGGAGGGCAGCACTCAGCATCCAGTGCCCCCAAGGCTCTGCTCCCACTCCCACAAAGTCACCTCTTTAACCTCAGCAAACTCCTGGCTGAAAGTAAGGTGATTTGGGGTTGGTTTTGGGGGTTTTCAGCCAGCCCTTCTTGCAACGTGCACTCAGAGGCAAAGCCCTCCCAGGTTTGCAATGGCTTTACATTTGGAAAGCCCCCCTGGGAAGGAGCTGATCACAAACTCCTCCCAAACATCTGTCTTGGAAGAGGCACCCTGCCTGTTTGTCTCATCCAGAGATCTCAAATGTGGTGGTATGGGAGGCGTTTCAGCAAAACTTGCGGAAAACTGGGACTGCAGTTTTTTGGAGTCCTCAAGTGACCAAGGAGGTGGCCCTGCCCCTTCTTCCACAGAAGGGGTTGTCTTTTGGGGTCCCTTCTGCCCCCTTGGTGAAAACACCTCCTATAGAGCTGCACATTGAGCGACCCTTGGTGGGGCTTGGAGAGCTGAATGTCCCTAGTGCGCTTGCTTTCTTAGCTACAAATTCCAGCCAAATGGTGTCATCCCTTTCCTGCAAACCTCACCAGAAAGGTCTGTTGTCCCTCCCTAATGAAGTACAAATAGCTGACAAAATGTGAAGATACCATTGTCTGACGGCCACCTCTGTGCTCCTGAGGACAATGTGGGACCTGGCATAAGCCACACTGCGTGGCATAGTAAATCACAACCAGACCCGTCACAATCACAAGAGGAGGGTCGCAGAAACTGCGAAGAGCAACACATTATCCATGAGGTCTTCGTGACCTTCATTTGCAACGTATTTTCTGGAGAGGTCTGTGAAAATTCGAAAGCTTTAATTGGGCTCATATGGACCCTGGTAAAATTTCTTCTGACTGCAGTATGATGAAGCAGATAAAACAGCACTGAAGATATTATTTCCTGGAAGCCTTTCTATTTCTGTCAGCTTTTATTTGCTAGCTCTCCCCTCCCTGGAGGACGGGCTCTGCTTTCATACACTGGTGGGTTTTTATTTGGGCAAAGAAAAGTGTGGGTTTTGGCACAAAAAAGAGACAGCACATCAATGAAGAGGAGAAACCAATATTTTTTCCAAATGCTTCAAAGCTACCAGTTAAGGGTTTCCAAAAAGCTTTGGAGTAGAGACCAAGTGAATGCTGAAAGAGATGGGAATTGGCTCATACCCTGAATGACTTCCATTATTGCTTGAAAAAGCAACTGAGTTTTGTTATTGTATTTGCGTAGACCACTGTGCTGGAGACTTCCCACTGAGGGAGAGGGTTGTTTTACCCATATACTGCACATAATACCAAGAAACCTAACATACCAAAAGTACCTTAAGAGGGCCTACAGGAGAGATGGGGAAGGACTCTTTATCGGGGAGTATAGTGATAGGATGAGGGATAATGGTTTTAAATCAGAAGAGGGGAGATTGAGAGTAGATATTAGGAAGAAGTTCTTTGCTGTGAGGGTGGTGAGACACTGGAACAGGTTGCCCAGAGAAGCTGTGGCTGCCCCATCCCTGGAGGGGTTCAAGGCCAGGCTGGATGGGGCTTGGAGCAACCTGGTCTGGTGGGAGGTGTCCCTGCCCAGGGCAGGGGGGTTGGAACTTGATGATCTTTAAGGTCCTTCCGACTCTTACCATTTTATGATTCTGTGAAACACTGGTATAAATAAACCTCATTAAAGATCAGACAAGCATTTCAAGCCTGCAAATGCAGAGGACATTGCCCAGACCTTGCCCTATTTGAAAGGGTCTTTCATGGGACCAACGGCCCCAGAAGAGTGAGCATAATTGTTACAGATGGCTTCATGCATCTTTGCTTCCCACTGTCCCCACAAGCCCCTCCAGAGTACAAGGTGCACAGGGAGGTGCAGAGCTGCGCCATGAGACACCGAGGCACCTGGAGCATCCTGCTGGAGGAGGGTGTGTGATGGGCTCCTGCTCCAGCATCCTTGGGCAGCCCCAGCTGGGGGTCAGGATGGGACAGATCTGGACCATGGAAGCTTTCAAGGTCTCATCAGTTCCTCCATGAGCAGGTTTGCTGGGGGAACAGGCAGGAACCTGAGTGTTTCTGGGCTGCTGAGCAGCAAGAACTGCAGGCAGTGGGGCCATAGGCTCCTGTCGCAGAAGGCCATGATCCCCTGTTTATGGGGGGCTGGCTCAGGAGCACCACGTGCCTGCAGGAGTGAGGAGATGGGGCACAGCTGGTTCGGTCACTCTGTAGGCATGGGGGACTCAAATGAGGCCTCCTTCAGTGCTCACACCCCACTGTGCCTCTCTGCCACTGGGGCCAGCTGCAGACCACATCTGGATGGGTGGAAAACCCTCCTGTGCCATCTGGGTGTGGGCTCAGGCCGTGTAGTGTTGTGGTATTTGAGATGTAAGACCAACACAAGCTGCTGAGATTTGGCATGGAGGTTTGGGGGAGGGCATCCATACCAGGCCCACAGATTTTCCATCCAAAAGGAACACCCTCCATTTATTTCTTTTTTCTTTTCCCCCAGCAGGCCGAACAAGCCTGGGATACCATGGTGGTGAACTCATGCACCATGGCCAGACAAAGCCCATACCAGGGACGCTGCTGCAACTCCCGCCCGTGGGAGCATGGGGAGACCCCCTTAACCACTGCTGCTGTTTCTGTCCCCATCAAAAAACAAAGCTCAAGTGCCTTTCCGTGTTGTTAAAACACGTCTCCAGGGGATGGGAGAACAGCTGTATTATTTTTTTTCTTTCAGCAGCTTTTTTTATCTTGCAATGCTTTTGCAGGTCATTAGTAAACATGCCAATGGGAGGGGAATTGGGCAGTCCTGGGGTTTGCCAGGCTTGGTGGCCGGGGGAAGGTGGCTGCCTGCCCCGGGAAGCCTTAGCAGCAACCAGCCCTGATTTGCAGGGGAACGCAACCTCAGCAATTCTATGATTCTATGGTTCTATAAGCTGTCCTGTCAGCACCCTATCAAACAGTGATCCTGGAGTAGCGTTAAGGTGTTGTAAGCCTCCATCTTCTCAACCAGAAGGGAATGATGACCTGCCTGTGGCTGGACAAACCCCTACCAAATACTGATTGGCGATAAATAATTGCACAGGTACCGTTACCCAAATCACTGGCCCACTGCCACGGGGGACAAAAGAAAAAACTACCTGGAGAAGAGGAACCAAGTGATGTTTTTGCTGCATGGTGTCTGAAGGGCAAAAGAGCATCCCTTGGTACCGGGATGCTGTTGCGGGAGTGCAGCCTGAGTGTGTACTTTGCAAATAGCCAGTCCAGTCCATAACACTTAAGCTGAATGGGAGACTAAATAAAGATTAAATGGAGACTGATGTTCCCACGTGCATCTGGGGAAGTCTTGAATCTCTTTCAGCTGCCTTTTCCAGAGCAAATCCTAGGTTAAGCCATTGCCTTGCCAAACCCCATGCAGTGAGCATTTTTATCTCCAAGTTTGCTTTGTTTCCAGTAGGCCTCATAATTACAGCAAATTAAAAGAGAGGATGGCGGCGAGCAGTGGGTAAGCAATGTCAACAACCAGCCGTGACGCAGGTTTTGTGACCGAATGCGTCGTTCCAGAGATTGTATTTACACTGAAAGAAAGACAGAGGTAAACTCGCTAGAGGGTGAAACCCCACCTAGCTCCTTTGTGTATAATTAGCCCCAAACTTTTTCAGTGAAGTCACTTCCCCTTGAAAGACACTGTTTAGCCGAAGTGGAAGCTTTTCTTGGGGAGGTATGAATGGGATGAAGTCCTGTTTTGAGTAAACCATCGGCAAACTGTGCTATTGCTAGCTGAGCAACACACCAGAGTCTTTCCTTTCAAGGGAACTCAGGTTTCGCTCTCTTTAGAAACCCCTGACCTAAATGGTAATTACAAAATTTTGATAGTTGGCTGCAATAAAAAGGGTATGTCCTTCATTGTCCGGGCACATTTTGTTTTCCTCTTGAATGCAACAAAAATGAACATGGAAATGGGAATGGATCCCAAGTGGAATGGATCCTGAGCAAAACATGAGTTTGGGGTTTGACTTCCCTCATGAAGTGTAAATGTAGGTAAACAATCCATCTATAAAAACCACAAAATCAAGCAAAATCCCTCTCAAATCAACCCAGAACTTTTCCAGTCTGTGAGAGGAGGGATTCAGGCTCAAGTGGAGACCCAGCCACTTTCTTTGCTCCTCATGGCTGGAGATCACCAGTGGAGCAACCTGTGCTCCCCCTGTGCCCAGGGAAAAGCCACCTACCTTCGAGCTACAGGGAGAATAAATGGAAATAGCAGAGTGATTGCCAATTAAATGCTCTTTAAAATTTAATCTGAACATTAAACCTAACAGACATCTGCACTTACAGTATCTGCCTGCTGGGCACTTGGGAACCTTTTATTCCCAAGCTCTGGCTGGCGTCCTTGTTGTCTTGCTGCCCCACTCCTGGGCACAGAGAACCCAAGGGAAGGGGTCATATCCCTCTCTTGTTGGGAGCATGACTGGTTGGGGAAAAGGTGTCCATGAACAGCTGCAATAAGGTGAGCTGGGCATGGGTGGACTCTTTTACGGTTGGTGACCAAACTAGGGCTAGTAGAGAACAACGTTGCCCATCTACCCTGAAGAAGGCTACTAGTGCCCTGAGACTAGAACCCAAGGTATCATGTCTAAACATGTGGAGGAAAAGAAGGTTATCGGGAGTGGTCAACATGGATTCACCAAGGGGAAATCATGCTTGACCAATCTGATATAACCTTCTACAATGGCATGACTGGCAGGGTGAATGAGGGTAGAGCAGTGGACATTGTCTACCTTGACTTCAGCAAGGCTTTTGACACTGTCTCCCTTAACATCCTCGTAGGTAAGCTTAGGAACTGTGGGTTAGATGAGAGGACAGTGAGATGGATTGAGAACTGGCTGAGTGGCAGAGCTCAGAGGATTGAGTCCAGGTGGAGGCCTGTAACTATTGATGTTCCCCAGGGGTCAGTACTGGGTCCGGTCTTGTTCAATATATTCATCAACAACCTCGATGAGGGGACAGAGTGTATCCTCAGCGAGTTTGCTGGTGACACAAAACTGGCAGAAGTGGCTGACAGACCAGAAGGCTGTGCTGCCATTCAATGAGACCTGGACGGGCTGGAGAGCTGGGTGGAGAGGAACTTAATGAAGTTCAACAAGGGCAGGTGTAGGGTCCTGCACCTGGGGAGGAAGAACCCCATGGGTACTGATGGAAAGCAGCTCTGCAAAGAGGGACCTGGAAAGTCCTGATGGACAACAAATTGACTGTGAGCCAGCAATGTGCCCTTGTGGCCAAGAAGGCCAATGGTCTCCTGGGGTGCATTAAAAAGAGCATGGCCAGCAGGTCGATGGAGGTCATCCTCCCCCTCTGCTCTGCCCTGGTGAGGCCACATCTGGAGTACTGTGTCCAGTGCTGGGCTCCCAAGCACAAGAAAGACAAGGAACTACTGGAGAGAGTCCAGCAAAGGGCTACAAAGATGATCAAGAGCATGGAGCATGTCTCTTATGAGGAAAGGCTGAAAGACCTGGGTCTGTTTAGCCTGAAGAAGACTGAGAGAGGATCTCATCAATGCTTATAAATATCTAAAGGGTGAGTGTCAAGAGGATGGGGTCAAACTTTTTTCAGTGGTGCCTGGTGACAGGACAAGGGGCAACGGGCGTGACCTGGAACACAGGAAGTTCCATCTTCCATGAGGAAGAACTTCTTTCCTGTGAGGGTGGCAGAGCTCTGGAAGAGGCTGCCCAGGGAGGTGGTAGAGTCTCATCCAGAGATATTCAAAACCCGCCTGGACACGTTCCTGTCCAACCTGCTCTGGGTGGCCCTGCTTTGGCAGGAGGGCTGGACTAGATGGTCTCCAAAGGTCCCTTCCAACCTGTCCCATTCTGTGATTCTGTGGTCTCCCGTCTTGTCCCCAGATCCAGGAAACCAGGTACTAGTCACAGCCCCATGGCACTGGTGGGGCGATGCCATCCAACTCTAAGGACAAAGCAGGCAAGCTGCCAGGGCTCTGGCACTGCACTGTCTGCTGAGCTTCCTGAGCTCTCACTGGACACAAGAAAAGCTTTTCTCAATGCAAAACGCTTTGTGATAACTGAAACACACCAGGATGGCAGTTTGAAGACCAGAGTTTGCAGGGAGTAGATGTGGACATCAAAATAAAGGCAGCTTGGAAGGAAAAAATCTTCCTTTCCATGAAGGTTTGGGGCAGCAAAGTCTCATCCTGCAAACACTCACAAGACCTGCAAGCTGGAAGGGCATGGGCAAGGTCACAGCCACAGCTCAGGCTGGGAATTTACATTTTTCACCAGCTTCCGCAGGTGCAATTAGCACTTTTTGAAGTTGCACCATTCGCAGTGATGTTCTTCTGCCATTAGATGTCTCTGTGTGCTACATGGAGCTCAGACAGGAGGTCACTCCTGGTAACCGCAGGTCACCAAGCTGGAGCTGGAGCAATTTTTTTGTCTTTGTAGCTTTTGTCTGTTTTTTCAAATGAATGCCTCTTCTGTAGGAGAGGCTGCAACTCCACAAAGATGAAGCTGGTGCGCTGATGAGTTTAGGTGGCGTTCTTTATCTGTGTGGTTTTAGCACTGGTAAGGTTGTCTCCCGGGTCGTCAGATGGAGCAGGCAGGGAAAGGCTGGAGCCCATGGGGATGTTTGAGTTATGTACGGTGGAAAGTGATTGTTCGGTGACAGACTGCCGTGGTTCAATGCCTCACCCAACACATCTGCATGTTCAGTACCTCCTCATCACGTCCTACCAGCAGCCAGGAAGCGGGGACATGCATTATTGGTAAGCTGTATCTCTATTTTTTTTCAAGCCCACCACTTGCGTTGTGATTTGGTGAGCTGTTTTGGCAAAGTTCTGCTTTTGCTGGAAGGGACTCTGTGTTTGCAATCTGGGGGGGGGACACGACCCTGAGTGACAAAGGAAGCCTCTTAAACCCTTTCGCAGGGACAAGCCGTGCTGCATCCCTTGCACGGCAGCAAGTGCGATGCGCATTATGAGCTGCACATACTGCCAGCACTCAGAGAAAGGGCTGTGCTCTAACAGCTCTCCAGGGGACGCTGGAAGCAGCACATGCCTGTCTCTGTAGCTGTGCATGATTTTTTTCCACATTTGTAATTGCAGCCTTTTTCCCCCCTTTCGGTGGTTATTAATGTTGTTCGTTTCCTCAAAAATTACATCTGTTTAGATGTTAATTGAGTTAATTGTTACCATTCAGCAGCTGGAGCAGCAATTTAGCACCTGCTAATAAAGATGCTCGGTTTGAAGTTGTATGAAAATGACCATATTATAGGATTGCTGTTGTACTGCAGTGCCAAAAGTGAGAGGAGAGAAGTTAGCATGCAGTAATGGATGGAGAGATGGGCTGCAGGGTGGTTTCTTTGAGCACAGCGTCAACTTTCAGAGTCAGAGATCAGTAAACAAGCTGCGCAATCATGATACGGAGCCGTTGGAGCTGGGGAGGAGAGCAGAGGGGGGATGACGGGACACCAACAGAGAAAATACAGGTGGCAAGCGTGGAGTCAACAATAAGCACTATCTCTCTTTTAGAAGAAGAAATACAGCTTATCTGTGACAGGCTAATTGGGTAGAATCAAAGGAGGGAAGAAATACAAAAAAGAAGGATTGACAGCACATACGAAGAGACCTTTTACTAAGTGTTTTCACGCCCAATTATGTGAAGACCTTTCTATAAAGAAAACGCAGGAGGTTCACAGGGAATGAAGAGGATGGTGCTTGAGCAGAGTAGCTCTGGGATGAGCTTAATGATGGGCACAGTAAGCAGGGTGGCCATTTCACTTTGCATCTGTTATGCCAGGCTACAGATGGACGCCTGCCCTGCAGCAAGGATGGAGTGGGCAACACTGTGACACCCCTGTTGCTCAGGGACCACACACGCTCCCCGGCATGGCGGTGATGCACGGGGAGGAAGGCAGCTCAGCACACACCAGCATGCAGTAGAAACTCCAGGTGAGGCTGCTTTGGCCGTCAAGCCTTCTTCACGATGCCCCAGGGAACAGCAGCCAGGCACCTCAGGCAACACATTTTTCTGTGGGAAGACGCTCTGTCTGAATTGGAAGCTCTCAGCGTGATGGAGACTCTCCTCCACCTCCCAAGTAAATGCTGCTTTTGTTCACTGTCCAAAGCATGGAGTTAATTTCCCATCATTCCAGATATTTTTAGCTTTGCTGTTGCTGTCGAGCATCACGTACTTCCTTATCACACTCACCATGAGTCTTTGCAGAAGCCACCTCTGCATATTCTGCATCAGGACCCGTGTACTGACCTATATGTAACTACAACCGACCAGCACAGCTACACTAGAAGGCATACGTGACTGTATTGACTCCAGTGTTTCCTTTGGTTGGGGTGAGGTTGCTGGCAAAGATGCGAGATCTTATACTTTCATGATGTCACGTTAATTTTTCATAGCTCTTCTATCACAGAGAGGGTCACATCCATGGGACGTCTGCAAGGAGAGGCAGAAATGCCCAGGGATGCACCTAAACCCTGTCCGGCTGCACTGCAGTGATATCAGCAAAGGTACTAGAGGCATTTGGAGAGAGGGGGTGTTTTGGGGAGAAAACCCCAAACATTGCAAGAGCAGCCCCAGCTCAGCAGCCTGGCAACCGAGCAGCGTGCTGGGATGTCCTGATGCTTCTCCTTTATTTTCACTGTAAAACAGTGCTACACCATGGGGCGTGTGGGCTCTTACCACCTGCAACATCACCAGTAAGACACTGCAGGTTTGGGGTGGAGGAAGACCCCCTCAAAGCCCTCTTTAAAGCAAGGAGCAAAGGAAAAAGCTGATTCCTTCAGAAGAAAGGGTGTTTCGGAGCAGTAGATGAGTCAGAGCCAGCCTCCCTCCCACACAGCTTCATTATTTTGGCGCGCACACACACTCACGGGGCTGTGCCATCGCCCCTGCACATGGAGACAAGGGCACACGGGGGCACAGTGTGTTTTGGGGAGCCATGCATGGGCCCCCATGCCATCATGGCCCTGGAACTCTACAGTGCCCCTTCTCAGCACGTGGAGAAATTTCTGTACACTTGCAGGTCACTGGGTGGCATCACCCTGGCCTGAGGAGTAGAGCAGTCTGTGATGTCCTGCACCCTCGTCCCGGCATGCTTGTTCTTGCCCCAGTCATGCATGGTGGCCTAGGAGCTACCCACAGCTGCCAGAGCACTTTTCCACCCCTCCATGATGAGACTTCTGGTGTTGGCAGAGATAGGTTTAAAAGAGGGCAAGGAATACCCTCTCACCCCACCCAGAAGGGTGAACGCATCCTTTTACTACCTGGAAGGGGTTAATGAAGTGCCTCATTACCTACCCAGGCTATAATCAAGTGCCCAATTAAAGCTGCTGATGAATAGCAGGCTTAAAAGGAAGGGTAGGGCTGCAGCAAGAGCTTGGGGAGTTTTTGCAGCAATGGGGCTGTAGACCAACAAAGGTCAAGAGCTGTGATATCAACAGGGGCTATTAATGCTCCGGAGGCTCCTGGAGCTACATGAGCAAGATTGGTGCATGAGGTAAAGAGTCAAAGAGTCCTGATGGAGTTCTTAGGCTGATAGAAGGGGAAATAGGTCTCTGGGAAAGATGGGGTCAGTTGGGGAAGAGGGTGAGGACAGGTTGATATGTGGGCTTGCTGGAAAAGTGAGAGAGTCAAGGGGGTAGGGGGTGAAGCATGTGCTCCTTGGTGAGCATTTGCTGGTGTCCCTACCTGCTAGTGTCCCGCGTCTCCATCCAGAGCTGCAGCCATTGCCAAAGCCTCCCTTGCAGCAGTACCGAGCGGGCAGCAGATTGAAAAGGTAAGTGGAGTCCTCGGCGTCTGCACAGACAGGCTACAGCCTTTGACAACAACCCTACGTTGTTGGGTCTTTCTGCACTAGCAGTGTTGTTAAACTGTCCCTGTGGCCCCGTCCCGCTCTCCTGATGCAGGTGGCACTGGCTCAGCTGGCCGGCACTGGAAAGTGTGGGAATCCAGCAAGCTCGTGCTGGTGTGGATCACTGGGAGGTCTTTGTCTTGCTGGTGGCTAAGCATGTGCTTCTGGCAGCAGCATCTCCCCTACCTTCCTGACATTGCAGTAGGTCTGTGTGATTCCCTGTGTCCTCCTTGCAGTGTCCTCCCTACCGTGCCCCATACAGCAGCATCCCAAGTATCGATGTGCTGTCGTACCTTTTAAAATTGGAAATATCCCAGCGCTCTTCCTTTTATTTTTTTGCATTCACATTAGCTCATTTACTGGGGATCCCGGCTCCAGATCGTTGTGCTAGTTCCTGCTGACAGACGTGGCTGAGACTTGGCTTCCTAGAGACTTCTAGGAAAAAGCTGCAGGCCAAGGAGAGGGAAAATGCAAGGGCAGCCTTTGGACACCATGGCACAACCTCAGAAGCCAGAGGTGTTTCTCTGGAGTCGAAGAGGTGAGCCTATGGTGCCGTGCAACCAGGGACTTGGCATAAAGTGTACCAGGAGGAGAGAGATCTGGAGTTGGTGGTTGGATGATGGCCTGGGACAGAGGGAGCCCAGAGCCGAGCTGGTGGGGAGGGTGGGAGAAGCTGTGCATGAGATCTTCCCCAAGGCCCCATCCAGGATGGGCAGGCGTGGGCATGATGTGGGATGGGGAAGAAGGAGAGAATACAGTTAGAGTAGGCAGAAGCCCACCCTGCTGTTGCTTCTCCTGTTTCACCATCTTCTGGTAACTGCTGGTCTCTACTTCCAGGTAGCCCTTCAGCCGCCTTAGGTGGTCACTGATGTTAAGGCACTAGGTTGCTCATTGTGATCTGAAATAAGGCAATTGTTGCCTTCCTCCAGAAGCTGGGCTCCTCATACTAACTCTGTAGCTGCAGCAGCAAAAGGACCCTCTGGATGCTCCCTGCTTTGCTTCCAGGAGGTGGGCAGCATTTGTTGGCTTGTGATGACTGCATTTTCCCACTCAACAGAAGGTGTGGAGCTCTGTTTCTGGGCTGGAAGAGCAATTGCTCCTCCAGTGCTCAGCACTGATGCTCTATTTCTGTGTGGCAGGGTGTTAGGACTTAGCATGCTAAAGATAAAACGGTGAAATTTAATACTCTTGAGTCGCTTGCATTCTGAAACCCAGTATGAAATCCCTGCTTATGTTTAAATAATCTGTATGTTTGAGTAAAGGATTATGAGCTGGCGGAGGAGGCAGTGCTTTCTTCGTTTCCTGCAGGGAAGTGCAAAAGGGAGTCCTTGGGAAAGTCAGCTTGCTGAAGAGCAGAAAGGGCAACTCAGGGATGCTTTCAGCAGGCTCCAAATATGAGTGCAAGCCAGGAGACAGCTGCTGACAGAGGCAGGGGAAGCAATAAATAATGTGAACTAACATTTAATTACTTCTCTCTCCTACCACTCAGTCTGTGAAAGAAGATCTCTGAAGCTTTCCTCCGGTAAAGCCTTGGTGGAAAGGGACCTGTGTTCTGGTTGTGGTTGATTAGGAAAAAGTTCTTTACTGTGGGGGTGGTGGAGCACTGGAACAGGTTGCCCAGGGAGGTGGTTGAGGCCCCATCCCTGGAGATATTCAAGGTGAGGCTCGACGAGGCCCTGGGCAACCTGGTCTAGTTGGGGGGGTCCCTGCTGACTGCGGGGGGGTCGGACTAGATGACCTTTGGAGGTCCCTTCCGGCCTGGACAATTCTATGATTCTATGATTATTCTTCATCAGGTGAAGAACTATCCTGAGTAACAAGGATCAGAGCCTCCCTGTGGGGCTGCACTGCATCCTCTGGTAAAGCCTTGGTGGGACTGCAGGGTGGCAGCCACCATGGAGCTGCTCGGGTCTTGCTGCTCAGCTTGGCTTCCTTATAGCAAAGGTATGGCAAGTGGCTCAGGCTGTGCCTGAGCTGGCCAGCAGGGATCCTGGGGCTGCGGAGAGGGTGACCACACCAAAAGGGTCCATTCTGCCCCACGCGTGCAGGATCCACCCCCTGTGTGGCTGTACCAGCAGACAGTGACCCTGTCTTGGTGGGGTGTGAGTGCTGAATGGGGTGCAGGGAGGGAGTGCACGGAGGGGGAAGGCTTATAAACTTCCCTTGATTTTGGTGGAAATTGAGTTGGTTGCTGCTGAGATGAAGTGCCTTGAGTCTCCCATTTGACACCTGGTAGCACTTTTCTACCCACTGCCAACCTCTTCCATCCATCAGCCTACTCCCACCTCTCCCCTACACCTACGACGGGGAGACACCAGGGATGGGTGCTGTTCTGCGGGGTCATCACTCTGTAACTCAGCACCTTTCTGATGCCACCTCTGCTTTCACTTGTTTCCTAAATGGTAGTTTGTGGCACAGCAGGTAGACACCCTGTAACGGCTTGGTAATTATGGGCTGTAAATAAATGACTGCAGTCACACAGGGTAGAACCCGGAGGAGTTGCCACACGTCCTGCATCACAGGTAGGAAGAGAGGAGTATTCACTTGCAATGAAACTGCATTTACCATGTAATTACCTTGGTGCTACATGGTAATTTCTATGCAATTAAATGGTCAACGGGCACTGTCTAAACAAAGAGGGCTTAAGTGACATCTCTGTCCTGAGGCTTAAAATATTACCAAGCGGTAAAGGGGCGAATGGAAATTGTAATTTATTGATGGAGATGTGATGGATGTAGCAACACCCCGACTTCCCTGCGTTGAAGCTGCCAAGCAGTGAGATGGAAGCATCTGACTTGCCGGTGCCGCCCTGGAGAAGAAGAGACCAACATTTATTGCAAAAATAGACATTATAAGCTCAGTGGCAAGGCTGCGTGGTAGATCAATGTTTGAGTCCCTTGTCCACGCTCCCCTTTTTCCTGGCTTACAGGCATGCAGCACAGAGTGTGAGCCTGGGGGTGGTCCCTTGGCTGTATGGGGGAGGAAGGGGTACCTCCTGCTTAGTGCCCACGAGGCATCAGCCCCAGATCCCTGCTCCCATTCCTGCTGGCAGTTCAGGGACCAGCTGGTCCCTGCAATGCTGCGCTGCCCATCTCGTTCCTTAGAGGCTGTGGAGGGGCTATTTAAAAACCAGCAGTGACTCCTTCTCCATGCTGCTGTGTCGTTTCTGTTGTGTTCCCTCTGCTGTAACTTGTCCTCGCCTGACTCCTGTTACAACTAATTAGCACCTTGACATTTACACAGCGAGCGAGGCAGCCTTGATGTTTGTGAAAGAACAGAAGGCACATCTGTCTGCATGATCCATTTGAAGAGGAGGAACATGGCTATGTGGTGTTTATAGCAGGCAGTTGGGGGAGGAATTAATTTACAAATTTTTTTGAATGAAATCAATTCCAATAACTTAAGTGCCCTCTCCCTCCCACGTCAGCTGTTTACAAACTGTTGAGTTGAATCTGTCCCACATGTCCTTTGAACCTATCAGTAACAGAGGGAAAAAAAATTGAAATACATCATGAAAAACTAATTTGGGGGAAAAAAAGATCCTGCCCACAGAGTTCAAACAGCTTGTCTTGCTTTAGTTTATCCTGATCTTCGTGTACTTAGACAAACGTCACCAGAACCGGACTTATTTGGTTCCATTTTTCTCTTTATCCTCGTTAAAGAGGAATGTAGTTGTTCTTCGCTGGCTCTTCCCCCTCTACACCCACCCTGTGAAGGTGCTTTGTGTAAGGCAGCAGTTCACTTTATTTGTGTGGCAGCAGACCTGTGGACTTTCGGGGCATCCAGCTGTTGAGGGGATGGAGCTGGGGTGGCGATGGAGCCAGAGTCTCTCCTTCCCAGCCCAGTCGCGGTCTTGCTGTGCTTGCCCTGTCCTTTCTCCTTAGGGAGGCCATGCCTTGTGGTATGGACCATGGAGGCTTTCAGGGATCTTAGCAGTGCTTATCCAGCTTCACTTGGGGTGTGGAGGGGAGGGCTAAGGCACCCCAAGCCCACTGTATGGTCTTAGCTTAGGTCTGGCACCCATCCCTTAGGCGTTAATGCATCACCGATGGGCCAACTGCTGCTCTCGTGACTGTCAGAATGGCACTGCTTATGGGGCAGTTGTTAGGTGACTGCCACGCAGTGCCAGTGGTGCCACAGGTGAGTCCTGCTGGCCTGTCTCTGCTGCTGTAGAACAGCAATTTTCTTAGGTTTGCCTTGAATTTCTGGTGACTTGCTCCCGCTTTTAAATGGAGGGGGGGAGCTAACCTAAGGGAAAGGGCTGCAATTAAAAATGCTTCGTGTTGCTTTTCTTTTTTTCTTAAGGAGCTCTCTGGCTCATTAGCATCGTGTGTCTCCAGCGCAACGTGCCTTGAAGCTTTCCAGGATCAAAGCTAAACTCTGCCCTCTGGTATTTAGTGATCTGCCATAGTCAAGCCAGATGGTGAAGTAGAGGGGAAATATTGATTTCCCCACCCCTTTTTGCAAGGAGGGTAAAGGAAAGGCAAACCACTGTCCCCAGCCAAAAATTAGCAGGGCAAAGTTGATAGGGTACCACTTCTGCAGGGAGCTGATGGCTGTGGCTTGGGGATCCCTGCGTGGGGTTACCTGGGATCAGGTGTCAGGGTGCTGAGCCATGTAGGAGTAAGCCCTCAGCTCGGCATGATGCATTTCTTGGAGGGAGCAACGTGTATTTATCTTTCCACCCAAGCTTCTTCCAATGTAAAGATATGAAAGGGTCCTTGGTGGGCCAAAAGTCAGGGTATGACCTTGCTGAGTTTGGGATGGATGGTATCTTAAAATGCCTGTGGGAGGCCAGTGGGGCCAGGTGCCTTCAATTGTTTTTTCAGCCAGAAGGTGCCTGTTTCAAGGGAAAGAAGGTCTGAGGCTTGCCTTGCTCTCCCCTGGATTCCTACAACTCACAGGCAAAATGAAAAAGGCACAAAAATAAGCCTAGGTTGCTGCCCTTGGATCCAACTGTTTGTCCACTTGCAAGAGCTGAACAATGAACCTGGTACTTTCTCATTTGCTTCACTGTATTGGGATGTAGCCCCAAGTCAGGAGAGTTAACACGACCTCTGCGGAGTCTGAGAGTCGTGCAGATTCTGAGAAAGCTCATTCTGCAAGACATGGGTCTTCGCAACAGATCAAGTTATGGATTGCTCTGGCTAATCCCTCAGGCTTCCTTGGGTTTAACTTTTGATATCAGCAGTACTGACCTGCTTTACAGGTCCATGCCGAGTTCTGGAGCTGTTTGATACTTTTAACACTCTAGCTCAGGATGTTGTGCAACCTTGAAAAGTCTGTGAAAGTTATTGCCTGTGTTTGATGTGGAACGTATGAAGTTCTCAGGACCCTGCTGTTTTCCTGTGGGGTGGGCTGGACTCTGGTGGCTACCCTACCTTCTGGGGTTTATGCTAGAGAAGCCTGCTTGGAGGTTGGGAGTGCCCTGCTCTGCTGTCCTTCACGTGGGTGAGACTTTGGGTCTCTCTTGAGATGGAAAACAGCATGCTCTTGTTCCACCCTCCCCACACTCTTGTGTTGGAAAAGGCTTTCATGGCAGTGCTGTGTCAAGACCAGCCCACCCAGAGAGTGAGTTGCCCTCTGGAAACCTGGGCAGGATTACAAAAAATACTTCTGCATCAGTGAGGCTGCAGTCCAGCACCACTCAGAATCACAGAATCTTCCAGGTTGGAAGGGACCTTAAAGATCATCTTGTCCAACCGTCAACCTAACTGACAAAAATAGACGCCCACACAACATACAAGGAGCATCACCATCACTAAACCATACCTCCCAGCACCACATCAACCCGTCTTTTGAATACCTCCAGGGATGGGGCCTCAACCCCCTCCCTGGGCAGCCCATTCCATTGTCTGATAACCCTTTTGGTGAAAAAAATTTTCCTAATATCCAGCCTGAAAATCTCCACTCCTCCATCTCCATCCCTGCTCAGAGACAGGTTATCACCATGCTTCCACAGAAATATGCCAGGGCTGAAACCTCTCCTGCCAGCGTGATGGCTGCGCTTTGGGCACGCTCTTCCTTTGCAGGTGTCAATAGGGGGTCACCATGGTCCCTGACTCTGTAGTAAATCGTGGTAGTTTTGTTCCTACCAGCAGCAGGTATCAGAAGGGTAATACAGATCAACTTAGTAGGTCATGGGGAGAGCACCCTGTTATGGGTCATGAGGGGCTTCATCCTGAAGGGCTCTGCGATGTCTCCCCTGCTCACCCCATCGGATGTCACCTACAGGGGCGTTTGCAGAGAGCTGGGCTGATACGGGATTGCTTGGAGTAGTGATTTATGTTGAGCTGCCGTGCCCTCTGCCCCGACCTGTTGTTAAACATCTGTTTTAATACAGGAGTTAACACATCTGCTGACAGCACTTTGATTAAAGATAAAACTTCATTCAGTGGTGAAAGGCAACTTGGAACATGCAAAAGGAGGGAAGATGAGGGGAGAAACACGTGCAGCATAATAAGGAGCTGAATTCTGAAGAAGGCTCTGGGATGGCTCCCTCTCTACTCCCCATCTTGTTGGCTGCTCCTAGGCAGCAGTGCCCATAGCAACACTGCCTGGTGCAAGAAAGGCTGCAGCGATCCCACAGGCATCCCTGCCGAGAGAGCCACCTGAACTGAGGTGCCCTGCGCTGCCGCTTTCTCCCTGAAGCTGGCTGAGCAGCCCTCGTGCTGAGCATCCTGTCGGGAGGAGGTGGGGGATCTTTCATCCATCAGGGATGCTGAATGAGAGCTACACCTCTCCTGGCTGTGAATGCAGCAGATCTACAAACCTTCCTCTGGGTTTTTTTGGTTTTTGGTTTTTTTTTTTTTTTTTATTAGCAACTTTCCCCATGTAACCACATTCCTGTGGGTTGGGGTTGAATGAAGAGAAGCTCCCGTTTTAATTTTTGCTGTCAGGAGTAATGGGTAAGTGTAGGAGGAGGAATATTAATCATACCCAGCAGGCATTCTTCAAACTTAGAAACAGCATAAGGAAGGAGCCCAAATGGTTTAAACATCATGGGGACCATTTGTATGGGAGTCTCATGCTCAGAAACGTGCAGAATACTTTTTTT
>VXAK01023789.1:0-11328 GCA_013399435.1 Arenaria interpres | reverse complement strand
CAAGCCCTGCCTGGATGCTCCTGAGTGATGTGCTCTGGGCAACCCTGCTTTGGCAGGGGAGTTGGACTGGATGGTCTCTAGAAGGTCCCTTCCAACTCCGACAACTCTGTGATTCCGTGATCTGTGCAAACTGCGCTGCTGTGGGCTCCTGTGCTCGGCTCGGGGGCAGAGCTTGCTTGACATCTGCCTGCAGAAGACCACATTAACTTTGGGTGCATTTAGAGAAACGTTTTCTTTCAAATCAGGTGTGTAATGCGTGACCACTGTTAACAGGCAACCAGGTCAAGGATTAGGCTAGAGCTGTCCAAAGTTAAACTCTAAAACATGGATGTACAACAGCTGTTTCACTCTACTAACCTGCTGCTCTGGTAGAGCACTACTAATCCATGCAGATACAGACTGTATCTGCCTGAAGACTCTCTGGTCAGCTCCTCAGAAGAGGTGAGCAGTTTGGAGCATAGGAAATCATTATCTTACCTCATGTATCTTTTGTAGTTCCTCCTTTCTTGCGGTCTTTAAACTGGTTTCCACCTTGTTTGTGTGGGGTTGCTGTAAGGGAAGCTTGTGGGTCCATGTGCAATGCTCTGTTATTCTTTATTGCACATGTAATTTATTTATTTTATTTTTCCCTCGTCAACCTCTGGGCTGCTCTGCTTCTAGGCCTCCATAAAACATGCTGGCAGTGTCCCTGGTGCTGGTTTTCTTCTGCAGTCCATTAACATCTCCAGATCTGCCCAAGCTATGCTGCAGGCAGCTCTGTCCAGATGCCTTAGCACTGAAAACACGATGCTCACGCCAGCTGGGTTGTCTCTTTCCTTCCACATCAGTCACTCTGTGCCTTGACTCTTCTGCATGAGAGGTTGCTCTTTAACTTATTCTCCTGTCCTGGCTCTTTGGAGGCATTCCTCTAGATGTCCATGGTTTTGCCCATTTGCAGGAGCCCTACCCTAAAGCAAACATCTCCCAAGGAGTTGTTACAGATTCTGAATTAACCACAGGTTTTTCTGCTTAATACCTTGTTACCATCCTCCCAACTCTTGGCCCCGTGCCCCTGCAGCTTGGCTCTCTCCTGGCTACCACTCTACCTGTTCTTCCTACAGTTGGCTGCTTCAGGTGTCATCCTGGCAATAGCATCCCTTTCCACTCTGTTCCCTTTGGCAGGCCTAGAGAATATTGATTTTCCATACCTCCACTGCTCGTGGCCAGTTCTGGACACATTTTGTACTCAGTCCCTTCTGCAGGAGGACCTTTTGTAGAAATCCTGGGGAGCCAGGTGCTCTCATCTGGCTCTTTTGTTCTGCTTTCTTAACCCACGAGCTTCATAGACAGGGAAAAGAGGAGCGGAAACTTTCTGGAGAAGGTGAAGATGGCAGGAAGTTGGTCTCTGTAGACCTGGCTGCTGTTTGAGCTGACCCGTGGTACTAGGTGCCCACCCTTGCTGTCAGGCTGCCTGGAGTGACTGCTGTCAGCCAGGGGGTAACACGGAGACTGTTCCCAGGGTGTGAAATGCAGCAGCAGAGTAGGCAAAGCTCCAGATGCTGCTGGCATTGCAACCAAGGGATCTCAGGCTGCCTTCTTGGCACCACCTCTGAGTACTCTTGAAATACTCTGCTTGTTGCTCCAAGGTCCATAAATTCCCACCCCAGGAGAGACACAGTTCTGAAAAGCATCTTGCAAGATAAGCCTGAGCAGAAATCATGCTCTTTCATGCAGGTGCCTTCTTGCTACCAGCTCTTCTTGCCCCAAACTGCATAACCCACCCTTCCTAAGACAGTGTGTTTTCGCAGGAGCTGGAACTGGCTTGTTCTGGAAGAGAAGACCACCTTGAAGATCAGTGTGTAACTGGGCTGCCTTCTGGTACCCACTGAGACAACCTCTGCTGTGATACCTGCTCCTTGCAACTCATAACAACTGTGAGAAACCCTCCAGGCAAGTGGTAATTCTGATGGGGGTTAGAAATACCCCTCTTGTGTCGACGTTGAAATGTTTCACGGGCTCAGTTTGACTTCAAGGAAGCTGTAAGGGAACCCAAACAGGGTTCCATTGCATACCTACCTGATTTCTCGCTGCTTTTCTTCTTCTGGCTGCCTCAGGACTGCCCCCGCATCTGCTTCCAAAGCCCTCTGCTGCTGGGCAAGGCATTATTCCTCCTTGAGCTGCCTGGCAGCACAGTCCTGGCGCTTGGCTGCCTCCCCTTCCACAGAGGAGGCTAAAAAAAGAAAATCCAAACCTCAAACCAACCAAAACCCCCCTTGAATCTAAACTCGATTTCCAACTCCCCGTTTCAAAGGAAGTACTTTTCTTTCCACGTAGCTCTAACAATGACCCCCTTTGCTGTCCGTGACGCTAAAACACTCTCCTCCGATGTCTTGTTGAGTCCCTGCAGATTTTAAGTACCTTGATGTATATTTTAAGGTGCTCTCTGCCATTCCCTTGCCAGGGATATTTTTAAATAGCCATTATTTTGGTCAGACATAGGAAAAGCCAAGTTCTTTCTATTGCTGGCTGTGCAAATCCTGTTCCTGAGGCCGCGCTGAAACGGCTGATGCCAGGATGCAGACAATGGTGTTTTTGGCACCGCTGGGAAGCAAAATTGCTCTTGGCAAGAGTAGCCCAGCTGTTTATTTCATCTCTGCTCACAGCAAGGGGCTAGGTGGGGAAGGGAGGGATTAATGTTTGCTACACGGGAGAGAACAAAAGGAGAAAAATTAAGTTTCAGTATTTTGGAAGCGCTATAAACAGTGGGGGAAGGGAAAACATTGACATTACTTTTTCAACACACGTTTTATCTTAAGCTTACCTTTGTCTTTCTAAGGACTCATCTTGTGAACCAGTGCAAAATTGCTTGCTACCTGTGAAGCAGCCTGTTTTCCTCATTGTGGAATAGCAGAATTAATTAGGGACACTATTGGAACTGGGAAAGACTACCCAGACAGTCAGGTGAAGAGAATTTAAAACAGGCTTATTGCAAATTGCACTTGGATATGACAATTTTACTGGGGATACTGCAAGAAAGTTATGATTACAGCTCATGTAACAAGCTGAGAAGTGACAGTAAGAAATTGTGAGCACATTATAGACAAAAGCATTATGTCATTTGGGGGGTCATAAAGATACTGCTCGTCCTGTCTGTTTATAAAAAGCATCATTACCTGTTGGATGGTACTCCGGCTATCAGTGATATGATTAATTGAGGTTGTTTTAAGCTAGCATAGATGGTCTAACTGTAAATGTTGTCCTAGATTACATCCTGAAATGTTAGCATCGTTGATGGCAGCTTCTACCTTCAGGATGTCTTCGTGGCAGTCTTCCGTATGTGTTATTTTTCCAAGTGGTTTCAGATAATAACAGGGTATGAAGTGTTCTGCTGTCAGTAAAATATCAACACAGGCAGCCCTCAGCAGGTACCCGGTAATAAAAGAATCAAATTCTAGTAGTTTTAAGAATCTGTGGATCAGGATTTACTGCTGCTTTGGCAGTCTAGAAACAGCCAATATTAAAACTGCCAGTGCCTGAAAAATGCATGGTGCAAAAGGAGCTCAAGGGACGGAGTCGGGAGTGTTTGTGTAAGCTGTGGCATGTACAATTAGTAAGAAGCAAGGACCGTGTAAGAGTTAACTGGTATAGGCACCGATATTTTAAGATCACGAGTGTTTCTGGCCAAAGGCTCTGGAAAGAAATCGTAAGGGCTGGTGGCTACGAGCTTAACGGCTCAGCTGAGCGGTGAGGACAACATTCCCCTGTGCATCCCCTGATTTATCTCTCTGTTATTGTTATCTACTTCCAAAGTGAGACTGACTGCGCGGGGAACTTCTGTGGCCAAGCTTCTTGTGTAGGTTGCCTGAGGAAGGAGTTAAGCAGCCAACAGCTTTCTCCTATAATTAACTTACAAGGGAAAGGCTATTTTTCAGTTGTGCTGGTTGGGACCAGTGAAGGAGATTGGCTTCCTTCTGAAATCACAGTACTATCCACGGATAACTGATCACAAGAGAATCCATCTTAAAAAAAGCTGGAAATAAATTAACTGGGAGGGAAGTGATGATGTTGCTCTGCACCTTGTGGCTTCTAAAGAGGTCTCTCTGGCTCCTGTAACAACTGCAATTGCCGCAGCTCTGGTGGATTATTTTGGGCATGGGGAGTGGGTGAGGTGGTCGGGTGTCACAGAGGTGGGATGAGCACCCTTGTTGCCTGCTGCAGGACAAAGAGCTTGTAGTGGGAGTGTGCTGGAGGAATGGCCCCAACCAGGCCCTGCCAATCCACACGTTGGTATGAGCCAGAGCAGGTCTCTGCTCCAGGGCACTGTTCAGTGGGTGGTGTCGGGATGAGTTTTCAGTCGTTTGTCACCAAACTGTGCGTTTCATCCAAGTGTTGCAGCTCCTTGCTTTTTGTTTCAATCCCAAACAAGACACTTCCCTGTCCCAAAATTCTCAAGCCCTTTTCCTCTCCAGCATAATTTCCTGAATGGACACAAGTGTACTGCAGCCACTATTTGAGGCAACTTTGATTTGAATTAAATTTGATTTGCTACCTTGTTGAAGATGAAAAGGGACAGTTCTCTAAAGGGTGAATAGTCTTTTTCTTTTTGGTCATTTCTTGGATCCTGTGTTTTGCCTAGCAGCGTCTTCTGCTGCAGGCAGGGATCACAGGGTTCCCTGAAAACATCAATCAGTCCATCAGAGGAAAATGTTGAGTTGGTTCTGGTTGTACTGTAATGGTACCACCTTTCCATCAAAAAGAACTGTAGTCCTATGATGCTTGACAAAGACTTCTTGCTAGCAATAACTCAGCTGAGTGTAAACAAATCTGCATAACGTGCTCCATAACACGTCAGCTGCTTAAACGTAGAACCTAAGGCATAGCAGTAGGTCACCAAAATATATAGCAGATATTATGATAATAGCATAGAACAGATTTTCATGTAATTCACAGAATCATAGAATGGTTTGGGTTGGAAGGGACCTTAAAGATCATGGAGTTCCAACCCCCCTGCCCTGGGCAGGGACACCTCCCACCAGACCAGGTTGCTCCAAGCCCCATCCAGCCTGGCCTTGAACCCCTCCAGGGATGGGGCAGCCACAGCTTCTCTGGGCAACCTGTTCCAGTGCCTCACCACCCTCACAGCAAAGAATTTCTTCCCAACTAAAATCTAAATCTACCCATTTTCAGTTTATAACCATTACCCCTCATCCTATCATGCCCTTGGAAAAAATCCCTCCCCATCTCTCCTGTAGGCCCCCTTCAGATACTGGATTTGACACTGTCCCATATTTGACACTGTCCCACATGACATCCTGGTCATGCATTTGATGGGTAGACCACTCGGTAGATAAGTAATTGGCTGGATGGCCGCTCTCAAAGGGTTGCGGTGATTTGCTCAATGTCCAAATGGAAACCAGTGGCGAGTGGTGCTCCTCAGGGAACTGTGTGCTGTGGCTGGTGCGGTTCAATGTCTTTGTGGGCAACAGTGCAATCGGGTGCACCCTCAGCAAGTTTGCTGATGACACCAAGCTGTGTGGGGCAGTCAATACGCTGGAGGGGACGGATGCCATCCAGAGGGACATTGACAGGCTTCAGGGTTGGGCCTGTGTGAACCTCATGAGGTTCGACAAGGCCAAGTGCAAGGTTCTTTTTCACTGTGAGGGTGGTGAGGCACTGGCCCAGGTTGCCCAGAGAAGCTGTGGCTGCCCCATCCCTGGAGGGGTTCAAGGCCAGGCTGGATGGGGCTTGGAGCAACCTGGTCTGGTGGGAGGTGTCCCTGCCCAGGGCAGGGGGTTTGGAACTCCCATGATCTTTAAGGTCCCTTCCAACTCTAACCATGCAATGATTCTATGAAATAAATTCAACTACCTTGTAACTACAGAAAAATGATGAAATTAGATTGTCAAGTAGCATATTGAAAGAAAGTAATAGAGCCACCCTGTGAATCCTATATTGTTGAGCATGTGAAAATGTAAGAGCACAAAATCTGTTCTTGCTCCAGAAAGCAGGTGTTGGTATGATGCTCCGAAAGTACACGGGTCTCTAAACTGTATGTTTCCTGGATGTTCCCTTGCAACCCAGGTTTTTAGCAAAATAGCTCTTCTGTATTTGTGGTTTTGTCTGGTGGTGGCTGCAGAGGGCTCTGCTGCACAGCAGGGCTGTTCCAGTTATGTTTGTTGTTAGCACATGAATGATTTACTTCTAGTCCAGAGACTGAGCCCTACTGCACTCAGCCAGTGAGTTCCAGATTCTGTTTCTTCTAAAGTCAGGAGTGCTCTTCTGCTAGAAATCTTTTCTCCTGGTATTCCAGTGTAGGTTGTTACGGACTGGTCAGACTCTCCAGCCCAAGGGAAGATAAGTTGTTTCAGCCTTGGACTTTGGGGCAGGTTTTCCAGGCTTCAGCTGAGATCTGTGCCTCTTTCCGGACTAGCTGCTGTCCAGATAGGCTTGCTTTACTGTTCCAGCCATGGTCTTGCCAAAGTTCTTTGCTGATTTTCTGCCATGTATGTATCCAAGTACTGAAATTAGCTCCTCCTCTCTTCCTACAGGCTCCTGTGCAGCTAGTTATTTGCCAGGGACTCTTTGGTTTCAGTCCCTGATGAATGCAGGCCTTTGTCCTCAAAATGTAACGTGTGCTCTTGTTCCCACATGCGTGAACTTGCATTTGGTTGTACCGAAAAATGCATGTTCTTCCGTGGAGCCCTGCTTCCCGTGCTTTCCAGATTGCTCTGCATCGTTTCTGTCTGTCAAGCTTCTTACATTGCACTCAATCAATAGGACATCTGAACCTCACTTGCTGAGGAATGGAAATCATAGTAAATATTTCGTAGTCTGTGCAAAATGAGTTGGTGATCTCGATTCAGTTGCTTTTAGGCAGGTGTTCGCATATATTCCCTAAGACCACTCTTAGATCTGGCACCTCTTATTGTGCTTCCTGGTGGGCACTGCAGCAGGACTTGGGGCTGGATCCTCTACCTGCAGCCACCCCCAGCAAGGCTCTCAGCCTCTTCAGCAAGGCGATGCTCATCCCGCAGAGAAACCCATAACTCGATGTGCTCCCCACGTGGCAGCTGGGAGCACAACGCTGGGGTAGGATCAGGACACTTGGGAATGCCACTGCTCATGTGCTGGCTATGTTGGGAATTATGCTGGGGACTTCAGCACCTTCACCTACCCCCATGGTTCATTTTATGATTAGCTCTAAATGTATTTTATAGATTTCCTTGAGGGATGTGCCAATATCTGTTGACATCAACAGGAATCTTTCCATTGACCTCAGTGAGCACTGAATGTATTTCTATACAGCTGTGTCTTGTTCCAGGTTTGTTTTCCTGAGGAGGAGGACAATAGTGAAGTTAGTACTGTGTTTGGTGTAGTTAGGTACATTTTTCTGTAAATAAATGCAGCATCCTCTTCCTTGTGCTACCTTGGGGAGGTTGAGTCTGCTTTTTCAGGCAGCCTGGTGCCCCAAGACAGGGATACTTTTCATTTCTGAGTTGGGCTCACAGCAGCATCTCTAGCTTTCCAACCTCCAGGCAGGGTTAGGCACCCACCTCCACCCCAACCAGCATCCCATAGTTTCTAAATGGAGCAATTAGAGCAGGCAGGTGCAGTTCTCACCCTCAGCATTACTCCAGCTACCCCTGGATCAGACAGGTTTGGTGGCAATCCGTAACGCCTTTCAGCACGCATGCATGCTGATTGCTGACACTGATGCACAGAATGACAAGGGGTTGGAAGGGACCTCTGGAGATCATCTAGTCCAACCCCCTCCAGAGCAGGGCCACCCAGAGCAGGTCCCACAGGAACATGTCCAGGTGGGTTTGAATGTCTCCAGAGAAGGAGACTCCACCACCTCCCTGGGCAGCCTCTGCCGGGGCTCTGCCACCCTCACAGCAAAGAAGTTCCTCCTCATGTTGAGGTGGAACTTCTTACATTCAAGTTTGTGCCCATTTCCTCGTGTCCTGTCCCTGGGCACCACTGAAAAAAGACCAGCCCCATCCTCCTGACACCCTCCCTTTAAGTATTTATAAGCATTGATTAGATCCCCCCTAAATCTTCTCCAGACTAAAAAGACCCAAGTCCCTCAACCTCTCCTTGAAAGAGAGATGCTCCAGGCCCTCATCATCTTTGTAGCCTCTGCTGGATCCTCTCCAGCAGTTCCCTGTCCTTCTGGAACTGGGGAGCCCAGAACTGGACCCAGTGCTCCAGATGGGGCCTCCCCAGGGCAGAGCAGAGGGGCAGGATGACCTCCCTCCACCTGCTGCTCACACTCTTCCTGATGCCCCCCCAGGATGCCATTGGCCTTCTTGGCCACAAGGGCCCATTGCTGGCTCATGGTCATCCTGTTGTCCACCAGGACTCCCAGGTCTTTCTCCTCAGAGCTGCTCTCCAGCAGGTCAGCCCCAACCTGTCCTGGTGCAGGGGGTTATTCCTCCCCAGGTGCAGCACCCTGCACTTGCCTTTGTTGAAGTTCCTCAGGTTAGTTCATCATGTGGTCAGCGTATTTCTCCATTAAAATGATGTTCTGGGAAATGTCTGACAAATTAAAGTTTTTGAATAAAAAACGTGATGCTTGTGAATTGTCCGCTTGTAAAATGTGCTGGAAAGTAGCCTCATCTGCGACACTGGCTATCTGGCAAAAAAAAAAAGAAAAAGATATATATATATATAAGACTGCAAACTTAGTTTCTATTCTGCTTCAAAAGCGCTCTTACTGTCTGAAGATCTTTCTTATAAAACCTACTGCCTCTGCAGTAAGATTGTTCAAAAAAGGCTCATGGAGATTCAGGGAGCCTCTGCTGTGTGACAGAGCAGCTACTGAAGTATTGCTAGCAACCACACATCAAACTGCTAGAGAAAAAGGAAGTGGGCTGAAAGCCGAAGTGGAGATGTCATTCCTTGACAAGGAAGATGACGAGCCAGGGCTTCAGTGAATTCAGCGGGAAGCTCTGGGGCTGCTGTGAGGGAAAGGCTCCACCGCTGCGGTGGTGGGCAGCGGCGAGACAGCGGCTGTGCCACTCCGCTCCTGGGAAAGCAGAAGCCAGCACGTACTGAAATATCCTGGTTAATTCTGGATCACCCACCTCGGCTAACATTAGCTTTGTACCTTCTGCTTTCCCGTTCTTGCTTTCTTTTTATTACTTCTAAGCTGTGCAAGGACCTTTCCTCTTGTCACAGAATCACACAATCTTCATGGTTGGAAGGTACCTTTGAGATCATCGAGTCCAACCACAAAAACAAAACAAAACAAAACAAAACAAAACAAAACAAAAAAACCCAAAAAACCCACAACCAGCCACACACATGCAAAAAAAAACCAAACCACCAAAACCACAAACAGACACAACCCAACAATCTCGGGCACTAGAGCATGCCCTGAAGTGCCACCTCTACACAGTTCTTAAATACCTCCAGGGATGGTGACTCCCCCACCTCCCTGGGCAGGCCCTTCCAGAGCCTGACCCCCCTCTCAGCAAGGTCATTCTTCCTGATATCTCATCTAAACCTCCCCTGCCCCAACTTCAGACCATTTCCTCTGCTCCTGTCGTTATTCGCTTGGGAGAAGAGGCCAACCCCCACCTCTCTACACCCTCCTTTCAGGGAGTTGTAGAGGGCAATGCGGTCTCCCCTCAGCCTCCTCTTCTCCAAACTAAACATGCCCAGTTCCCTCAGCCTCTCCTCGTAGGACTTGTTCTCTTTTCCCATGGCATCTCAGAGTGCTCGGTGAAGGAGAATACTGGAACCATTTTGGGAAATCCAAGAAGATCAGAACAATTGTCTCCCTTATCCATATGCTTGCTGATTCCTTCACAGAACACCATAGTTTGGTGAGGCAAAACCTCCCTTACAGAAGTCACGCTGAGTCTCCATGGCTGTATCTTTATTCATCCCTATGTCCTCCCTTTTTAAATGCAAAATTCCAGAACAGGTACTGAGGCAGTTTAGGATGACCAGTGACAAGCTTGGTGGGTAGTTCAGCTATTTCATCTCTCATTTCCTTTAGAAATGACTTTACTAATAAGAAGTAATTGACTCCAGTGACTTGATTATTGTTTATTTTGTCTGTCTAGCCTCTTCTCCAGACACTTCACACAGACACAAGGTCCCGTCTCCAATTGTCCCCCATCAGGAAGGCGGTTGTGGGAAAAATCCCCCTTGCTTCAAATACTCCTTTTTCCTGCCCCACCAGCATGCTTTAGAAGTTACATTCGTGCCTAAATCCTATTGACATCAGTGTTTTTTGGAAACTATATTTAGATGAACTGTTTTGAAAGCACCGGCTCCATTAGGAACGCATGGTAGGCATTCTCTCCCAGACTTTCTTTCAGTGTTTCTCTTCTGTACCAATTATGTCTGGATCCAAAGTTAATCTGTGAAACGCAGGAGCAGCTGCACGAAGGCAGCCCAAAGACTATCTGTGGCGTTGGCTGGTAGGAGCATAAAAACCAGAACTACACCGGCTCCAGCAAACTCTCTCAGCAAGCTGCAGCTTAACAGCTTACAGAGCTGGAGGTTTTTCTCTATTTTTATGTTTCCTAGAACTTTTTATTCAGCTTACCTTCCATTATTTTGGATCACTGCCGTTGGAGTATGCTCACTTTTCCAGCTTCCACAACTGTCTGTGGCAGTGAAATCCATGACTTGTATGAAAAAGTTCTTTAGTTTGGTTTTTAATCTGCATCATTTTAAGAATGTGGATCAAACACCGCTCTTGTGCTGTTAGAAGCTGCAACAATACGTTCACTACCACCATGCACCTCCTATTCAAAAATGTGACAGATCCAGAAGTCACCTCTTTTCCAGGCAGAGAAGTACCAGGACAGATGTAAACTATTGCTTAAGGGAAGGGATTTCTGCTGTTTTCTGCTGGTTCACAGAAGCACAGAATGGTTTGGGTTGGAAGGGACCTTAAAGATCATCTAGTTCCAACCCCCTGCCCTGGGCAGGGACACCTCCCACCAGACCAGGTTGCTCAAAGCCCCATCCAGCCTGGCCTTGAACCCCTCCAGGGATGGGGCAGCCACAGCTTCTCTGGGCAACCTCTTCCAGTGCCTCACCACCCTCAGAGTGAAAAAAATTCTTCCTAATATCTAATTTTAATCTCCCCCCTTTCAGTTTAAAGCTATTACCTCTTGTTCTATTGCTCCACTCCCTGATAAAGAATCCCTCCCCATCTCTTCTGTAGCCCCCTTCAGGTACTGGAAGGGGCTATAAGGTGTCCAAGGAGCCTTCTTTTCTCCTTACAGTCTGTTCATTTCTCTGCTCGCTGTCTGGGAATGAACGGATTTCCGCATGAACTCCACATTTAGGTGGAATTGCTAAGTGCTTTCTTTGCTTCAGTCTTTA
>VXAK01023788.1:17308-28393 GCA_013399435.1 Arenaria interpres | reverse complement strand
CTGGAGAGAGGAAGACTTTCCTTGGGAGGATTGGGTTAGAGAACGCTTGGCCAAACTAGACATCCATAAGTCTATGGGCCAGTCTATAGGAAGTTCCACTGGAATATGAGGAAGAACTTTCCGGTGAGGGTGACAGAGCCCTGGAACAGGCTGCCCAGGGAGGTCATGGAGTCCCCTTCTCTGGAGATTTTCAAGATCCACCTTAATGCAGTCCTGAATAATGTGCTCTAGGCAATCCTGCTTATCATAGGGGAGTTGGACTCGATGATCTCTAGAGGTCCCTTCCAACTCTGTCAAATCCATGAATCCGTAAATCCGTGACTTTATACAAAAGTCATGAGCAGGAATAAATATTGACTCTCTCAACTTTTCACCTGATCTCAGTAGGAGTTACATATATAAAAGGACTGCAGGACTTGACATAGCATTGTAGGATTGGACATAAGATAAGCAAAAAGCTTATTGTCATGATAAGTAATTATCTGGCACAGAAAAGGGACACACGTTTCTAGAACTCTTAGCAGAACAGAGAAGTTATTTCACTGGCTCATCGCAGGAGCTAAATTGGGTGGACATTATCAATTCTGTTGCAAGGAAGAGTGTACAGATATAAAGATAACTCATAAAGACAAAGGAAAACAAGTCATTAAAAAGCACTAGCTCAATCTTTTATTTCCTTCGTAGTAATAGTGGAGAATATTCCTAGAGGGAGGAATTAGCTGTCCTTAGTAAACCAGTGTGTGTGAAGGTTCATCTTCAGGGGGTGGATCTGTTCATCTGTTACAGACTAATGTGGTGATAGCAGGTTAGGTATTTAATCTGTTTACAAGTTCTGTACCACATACAGCCTAGGTATCTTTATTCTGTTGTCTAAGAGCAGACCTATTCTAAAGATGGTTAAAAAGGGGGCAGTGACTTTGTAAAATTAAGTATTCCCTTAAATGATCCTTCAGGATCATCATTTTGGTCCCATTTTGAAAGGTCAAGAGTTTTCAATATCAGAAAAAAAAATAATCATAAGCTCTAGTAAAATTTTCTGCAATTGTCCATTAGTGTATTTTTGTTTTGTTTTGCTCTTTAAAAAGCCAATACTGTAAAGATCTGAGAAGAGCAGATTAGGTTCTGGATGCTTAACCTGATTCACAAAAGGGATCTAATCTAAAGAACATACTTTTTTCTGACTTTTCACCAGAAAACATAAGTCATTTTTGACTTATTGACCAAGTGACTAGTAAATTCTCCTGTCACAGAATTTCAAGTGGAAACTACTAGAAAAAAATAGCCCTCTGCCTTTCCACATTTTGAACTCCAATATGTGTCTAACAGATCATTTGTTATTCAGACTTTTATAGAGGCAACTCTGTTTCAGCCATAATATTTTGCCTGATTGTTTGTGACATTCATTTCTAGAATTCAGAATAGCATGATACACCTAATATTCTGGGTTTGTACTCAACTCTATTATAAAATTCAGACTGTCTGCTTATGACAGACACTCATTAAGGAGAGGTTTATGATTTAGCATTGCAATTACAGTCTCTAGGGGACTTTGTTTGGCCCTTCTGAGGAAACATGGCCTGGTTAAAAAATTATGTTAAGGCAGGAACATGAGTGTAACAGTGGCTGTAGCTGAAATACCCCAAACTGCCTGAGTGGTATTTGTCCTGGACCAGCAAAGCTAAAAAGGAAGGTGATCATTATCCAGTTTAATTGCAAAAGGACTTTTGGAAAAAAAAAAAAATCAGCTTGAAAAAAAATATTAAAAAATATAACTTTTTTTTTAACAGTAGGGAGGAACAGTGAGTGTGAAACAGACAGAAGGTAATAGGGAAGCAGTCAAAATCTGGTTTGGTCCTGCCAGAAGTACCCCATGGCATGACTGCCCTGCCGAGGCCAGGTTGAGCATCGTCCCCTGGGATACCACGGGGAGCCTGCAACTGGCCACCAAAGGGCAGCTGGGAGTAGCAAGCAGGGACCCTCAGGTATGAGTGTGTGACTTGGGCCTTTCTTCCCCACGTGTACATTGAGAGTGGCAGCAAGCAGCATGGACACATGTACAACTGGAGCATCCACATTTCCCACAGAAGGGGGACGTAAGTAGGGACTGCAAAGCCTGGAGAGGGTGTGTGTGCCCCAAACCCAGACAATTGGTGAGGGATGTGAGTGTGTACCTGCATATATGACCTTGTGCATATTCGGGTGTAATTAGATTTTTTTTGAGCTTAGTTACAGGGGAGTGTTTAGAAATTTGTGGTTGGATATTTAACAATTTTGACAGTGTCTGTTACTGCAGTTTGTCTGTTGTATTTTCAATACTTATCCTGAATTCATAATTCACTGAAAGCTGGTTAGTTACATATTAATAAATAAATAAACTACTTTCATCCTGGTTTGATTCAAACCACTTGAACTGGGAAAGTTTTCCCTGGGACGGAAACCTGGTTTACTTTTTAAATAACAACTTGAAAACATGAATAGGAACTTCTTATTACATAAATCTTGAGGACACATTAGGTAACAATATTGTTTAAATGCTAAAATAATCACAGGCACAATTTTGAATTATTAGAATAGAATAGAATTATTAAAAAACAGAATATGTCAGCAAGGTTGAAGATACCTCAATGACCTGAAGGCAAATACCACATCAGAGTTCTTAAGCCAGAACTAACAATGTTGTGGTGCTATTTGAACCAAAAAGTCATTCTAAGCTTTCTCCTCCTGGGAACTGATCCCTATCACTTTCTATCAGATTGCTGTTATGATAAGACTACACAAGTAATAGCCCAGGAATAGCAGGCTCTAAACATTTACATACTTTATCAAGAGTGCTGATCACAGTGACACGCTCCGTAACCAAACAATAAAACAGAGGAGGAAAAAGGCATTCTGTTTTCTGATCTCTTTTGCATATTGTCATTCTTGCTTTAACTTATTTGTCCGTAAAAATACCTGTGTGATAGAGAATGCCAGATGATGATAATGAACAAGCACAAACCACTGACTAAATGACAAATTGTGTGCACTCAGCAGGCCGGGCTGCTTTTAATTTTTTTGGCCAATTATTTCAATGTACTGCAAGAAAGGACATCAGATATGTGGCCATACAGCTGTGATTGTTCCCATTAAATATGCAAATGAATTATTATCATATGTCATAAACCGCACATCATCTTCAGCACAAACACGAACATGGTACTGCAAGGGACTTCATAGATTAATGAGTTCAGTCTCTGTTTTTACAGGCAATTATGTTACACATCCCATTTCATAAACTAACCAAAATTTAAAATTAATTAAGCTTCTTGCCCCTCTCGTATTGGACACTTTTCCAGACTCCTGGTTCTCCGAAACCTTTTTTTATTTTCCAACATAAATTTTTTTCAGTTCCAGTTTATTTCCATTTATTCTTGCGCCAAGTAGCCTTTCCCCTCTTGGATGCTTATCATCACTGATATATTTACAGAAAGCTAGCATAATCCCTACTTAGCCTTCATTTTGCAAGGCTAACAAGCCAAGCTGTTTCATTCTCTTTTCATAAGAGAAGTTTTTCATTTGCTAGTCATTCCTGCATGTGCTACTCTGCACTTAATCTAGTCTGAGTTTTAATCCTGTGGGATGCAGGGATTATCTCACTTGGGGCATACAAGGACATTCTTTGCCTTTTTTGCTTGGCTATATCATATCGGTGATAGCTGGTCTGTGTTCAGTCAGTTCTACAAGATCTATCCCTCTATCATTACCAGCTCATAGAATCCCAGTTTACAGCAAAATTGTTATTATTTCAACAGTGCATGGCTTTGCATTTTGTACTTCTGAATTTCATCTCGTCTTTGTTATTCTAGTCCTCAGGGCCGTCTCTCATGTCTTTCTTTCTGTGCAATAGAAAAATATTCCTCTGTATTAATGATGACTCCAAAACTCACAATGTCAGTACATTTTTTCAGTATCTCCTCTACATCTTTGCTGAGGGAACTAATGAAATCCTTAAATGCCAATGATAACTTCTTTCTACTCAATATTTTCTCTGTTTATTACAATTCAAACATATACCCTCTATTCTTTACTTTCTGGTATAACTTTATTTTCTTTTTGGCTGTGTGTCTTGAATACTTTGCTGAAATCCACATATATTTGAGCTACCATCTTTTCATTTGACTATCAGATCTCTTTCAGTAGACTGGCATGATCTATTTTTGCTAACCTAGCCTCGTGCATGATTTTATATTCCACTTGCCATCCCTTCTGTATATTTTTAAAGAAGGAATTCTAAATCCTCCTTTATAATGAATATTAGATTAACAAGCTTCCAATGGCTTAGGTTGCTTCCCCCTCCTCCCCTCTTAAATATATTTGTTAATTTGCTATTCTCAAATAATGTGTTACATTTATCTTACTAGATTTATTCAAAATGCTTGCTTCTGGGCCTGTAATTTCATGTCCCAGCTCTTTCGGAAATGAGGACTAGAAATTATCCAGTCCCTTCACACTCAGGTTGTGTTGAACTCTGCTAATTTTGCTTCTCTCTTCACCCTGTTTCTTTCCTCGTTTTCTTACCCTTTTTACTGAGGAAGGAGACCTTTTCTATTTCTCTTAACGGGCAGAACTTGACTTTGGGAAACCTCTCTTTTACTCTCTACCTACCATGTCTTCTGAAACACTGCTTTTATAGGGGCCTTTTTTCCCTCATATTTTCTAATTTCGTGGGGTTATTTATCCAGTTAATTCTTTAAGCTTATGTGTTTCCTACTGTTATTTGGGATATTTTGGTCACTGAATTTTAAAAATTCCAAGTCTATTTCAGTTCAACTAGTAATCCTACTAGTTCCCTTAGATTCTCAATATTTTCATTTTTAATATCAGGAATCTTAAGTATGGGCCTACTTTTTAATAGTCTTACATTCAGTGCAAATGAAATCAGCTTGCTAACACTGATCCACTTGTATTTTCTACAAGCAGAATAGTATACAGTGTTTTTCTTTCGTATCACAGTCAGTTAAAAAAAATGAAAATCAACTGTTAAAGGCCAAGGTCTATTAGGAGAAGGTAATCTGCTAATTTTCACATTTGGGAATAATCAAACTGAATCACTATTAGAAGAATTTGGTTTCCAGTTCATATTTGGAAATTAAAGTCTCAGAAAATAACACAGTTCATATAAACGTTTGTGTATATCTAGATTAATGGTGACATTAAAATACTATTAAGAAGCAAATTATGTGGAGTCAGAGGAATAAGTCCTATACAACTTTAGACATCACATCTGGCACAGGTCTGGCCGTCTTACACTGTGGGAAGATGAGTTTCTGTCCACCTGCACCTGTGGATAAAATATTTTTTATTTTACCAGTGCCATTACAGTGATTTCTTTCTACCTGTATCTGACCTCAAGGATCAAGAAGAGTCTCTCAAAAATAAGAAAATATCCTTGCCATTCTTCCCTGAGCTAATTTTCACCTAAGCATATGCTCTCTTATCTTTCAGAGGTATTTGGAGTTCCTAACTCAACCTTCTGGATCAGATCACAGAGTGTATGACACCTTGACACACCTGTATGACAGCAGCTTACAATTGGTTGGTGTGACCATTCTACTTTAAAATGCAATGGAAACTGGGTTTCATCTAAATCCGTATCTCTAGCAGATCCAAGCGATCTATCATCCAAAGGTGGATCCTCGGGAGAAATGTAAACATAAAGAACTAGGACTCTACAAATTATAATGTGGCAAAGTCCATGGACTCTGTGACCAGGAGACTTGTTAAGATGAATTTATTATAATCATTGACATTTTTCACCTTCATGTATATATTTTACTGTGAAATTGATGACAGATATACTATAGTGGTTAACAAAATGGCACAAAATAGCAAGGGTCTCCCTGATGACATAATTACACAATCTGTCCTATAAAAATCTAAATACTAAATAATTTCATTGCAGAAAAGTACTTTTGTGTTTTCTCTTCAGCACAATCAAGAAGCAATACAGTTATGCCGTCACCCCTACTGGATGCCTTAGGAAAACAGTAATAAGACTCACATCATTACCAGACACCAATGTTATATCTCCTTGCCTACAAAAGAGACTGAGTAAACATTATTTTTCTTCAATTTTCACATGTATTTCCCAGTTTAAAAGCACCAACCATGCAAGAGAAAAAAAAAAAAAAGGTTGGAGAATATATTAGGTCTTAGAGTTAGGCAACAGATACAGCAATAACTACCTAAAAGGCAGGAAAAAAACCTCCATCGAAGATTCCACTGGAAATTGTCCACAAAAAAATTTCTACCTTTCTCTGAAACATGTAATAATGGGAAATACTGGACAGTCTATTTTTTATGGTTCAGAATGGCAGTTCTTGAGTTTCTGCTTTTATGTAAATGTGAGGTTAATGCTTTTTAAATAATAAGCCTAAGCAAAACCATCACATTTTCTGTGAATGGTTGTTCCAATTTGAAAATAAGAAACTTTTCTTTTGCCATGTCCTTTTGTGGTTGGTTCACAAAATTATTCACTTGAACAGGTTTATTAAGTAAAATATGCACCGAAACCACTAACTTACATTTTGAAACAGTCGTGGAAGTCCTGAGCTGTTAAGTGAAAGTATTCTCCGTAGAAATCGAGTCACAAATGCCACATGCTTCACTTCAAGCTACAGAAACAAACACTGTGACCTCTGTGTACAATCACAGTAACCAGGATTTTGCATACCTGCAATGACCTGCACAAAAATCATCAATCACACAATAAATTGTTCTTTGGAGAAATGGTTATTGAGTGCAACTTTAAAAAAACTCATTTTACTTTTGGCTAATACTGCATGCTGGGGCTTAACATTTATTGATAAGGATTTGGACATATAAATTCATATAGTGCTTACTCACAAAATGCCTGTCTCTCTCCCCTCTGTCACGAGTCATTTCTTCAATCCTGCATTTTTATTGATGTTTTAACGCTTTTATCCAGTGCATTTTGATCTATTCATATGAAAAAAATTATAACTTTTTAGCAGCTGCATCATTAAATCCTGAAATTCATTCAAATATATTGTATAAATGCCTATAATAAAAATTTCAAAAATTAGAGTGTAACAGATAGAAACGCACGTTACAGGAATTTAAAAACTGTAATGAAATGCAGCTGAATCTTCTGTTTGATAATGTCTGATCACACAATGAAGTCAGGCCACTATTGCGACTTTTGTAAGCTCATTGGATGCTTGACTCAGGTCATTGCAGCAATCATGAAGGTTTTTTCCTGTAGGTTTTCAAAACAGAAGCACATGCAAGTCTGCAGTAATCTCATCCCTGTGGAAGTCAGAGGAGCTGAAACGCGGCCTCCAAGTGATAAACTTAGCCTAATACCCTCCTGAATTGTATCTTCTTTAAGGATAAAATTAGCTGTATACCTCAGAGTTACATGCATGTTTAAGTGCCACTTTGAATATTAAAGTAGCCATATTCCAAGAATTGGTCTTCAGTGATTAAATCCTTAAATTTTTCCTCAAGATATTAATTTGGAAGAATTGCATAGACTGTTTTCAGATCTCTTTTGAAGCAGGAGGCAGTTTCATGGTGCGTCACCCGGTGAGGGCATCCCAGGGTGAGATACTGCCTGTCAACTAACACTGCAACCATGGAATGAGATAATTGGTGACGTTCCTGCAAGTTGCAGAAAAATAAGGTGCACAGGCAGAATCAACCTTCCTTATGATGTTTTCAACAAGTTTTTTTTTGTAATTTTCTACTGCTTTACTGTATATTTATATATATATACACACACCTGTGCAGGACAGTGTGTTAGTAGTGATGGCATGTGAGGCAGAGGGTAGGTGTAATCCTGATAAATTTGAATACATGTGTTATTGTGCAGATAATTACTATAGAAAATTAAAATAAAATTCTTCAGCATTGAATCTGACTAAATGTCTTCAGGAGGCAAAATGAAATATTTTGAAGCCTCTCTCCCAGCACTAAAATATAACTCCAAGAACTAAGGTATGAAGTTGACATAAAAACTGGGAAAGAATTTCATAATGAGAAGATGGCCAAAAAAGTAGAAGTGTTCAGCTTTACAAAACAGGGACAAGAACCTACCTGATGAAGGTATAAGAACAGCGCAACAACGCAATGATGCTCTAATAAAGGGTACTTAACAATATCTTCTGATAACCAAAGGGAGAAAAAGCGGAAAAAAGTCTGATTAAGTCAAGCACATTTACAATTGATAAAGCAGGTATTTCACAGAAGAAACGCATTCACCACCTCAAAGGAAAATATTCTATAGAATTGCAAAAGATTTAGATGCTTACAAATCCAGAGAAATTTACAGGAAAAAGAAAAAAAGCTTATATAAGGTAGCATGTTACAAATTTTAGGACAGAAGCCAACTGCTTTATATCTGGATTTAAGACATAACATTCTCCAAGGACAAAATACTGCCAAAGTATTCACTTGGGAACTCCATATGTTTTTTCTGAAATACATGATCCTGGTGACTACGAGGTGAAATACAAAGGCTAGCTAAAATAATTTGTTTTAATAGTTCTTTGCTATTCCTATGGTTTTTATTTATCATTTTAAATGCTACTTCAGAAAGAAAAAATGCAAACATTGCAGTATGACAAGGTACTTGAGCATTTACCTATCTCTGAACATGTGTTTAAATGTGCTCCAGGGTGGGAACTTTCATCTGTCAAAATATCTCAGAATTTGCATTCCTCACGCAGTGAAATTCTAGCACTCCTGTTGTCAACTGATTTTGTCACTGATTTCAGTGTTGGTAGAGTTTCACCCTCAAACTCTTAACAACTGGCAACTAAGGAAATATTTGCTCATCTTAAAAAAGAAAATATATTTGTTGTCATCATTTCATCTCTTCTGACCTGCCCTTGGTGAGTAAAATCTTTATTCCAGCCCATCAAATCCCTTTTCTCTCAAATCCTTCCCGAACAGTCATTTGCGCTTTGGTGCCCAGGAGAAATAAGTAGATAATGTTACAATAGCACTCTTTCTCTCCCTCTCTCTTGATATGTATATATAGATGTATATGTACACATACTTACATACATATATGTGTGTGTATATTTATACACACTTTAGTTCTATTTTTTACTTTGTGCCTTGTTTAGGTGTAAGCGCTTTCTGATGACACCTGTCTGTATTTCATCTCTTGTACTGCGGAAAACATTTTCGCGTTGCTTTACAACAACCAAAGGCCAGCTGTTACATTGCACTGAACTAGCAGAGGGCTAGTGACGGGACACACTCTGTTGTGACAGGGACGTAAGCAGTTCGGGAATGCTTTGGCTGAACTGCAGCGCTAGAGGAGCGCATCTCCAGCGCGGCCAACATGGCTGTGCTATGTATGTTTTGCCACAGAAAGAGAAGGGCCTGACATGTGGGTTATATGCTTTGTCTTGGGTGATATGCATCATGTTTACACAAATATTCCTCACTCAGCAGTGCTGGGAGTCAGTCAAAGCCTCAGGAGCACGGCTGATGTCCAGACTCATATATTAAACTTGTGAGGTTGTGGCAGGACAGGTATGATGAAAATTGACTGCTCTTTGCACCACAGACCTTGTATCAAATGATTTGCAAATATTTGTCTGCCTTAGGAAAGATATCCTAAAAACCTGATACACAAAGTTTCAATATAACAATTATTGAGCAGTCTGTTGCCTTGTTCCTTATACCGTTCTTCAAGTTCCACTGACGCCAAATACTGTTTTTTTCTGTTAATCTGGAACACGCTGTACTCCTGTCTCTGGAAGGGGAAATATTGCCCACACTGTAACTTTTCTTTCACAGGAGCAATTTCTAAACTGCATTTAAATGTTATGCAGCAAATACTGTTTTCAGGACATAAACCAAGTGCCCATGAATGAGTCCAGCCGAGGCAGTGCACTTCTTTTCCCATGTGCAGAAGAGTTTGTCTGGGCCACGGGAGTTGAGAAATAAGTTCTTCCTTGCTTTTGCTATCATTCTGTGCTTTCCTAATTGATTCCAGCAGGAGGAGCTTGGGCCCATCTCTGAATCTATGGAGAGCTGGTCCACTGATTGGTTTGGCTCTTGCTAAGGCTCCTTTGACCTTCACTTCTTAAATAGTCACTGCCTAACCTGTATTGGGCCAGCTTCCTGCTCCCGTTAACACACCTTTTCTGAGTATGCCCTTTTGTTGCCACTATGACTGACTGGAACTCTATTTGTGTGTATTTTATCATTTCATCTAGGCTTCGGGATCAAGAACTTGGTACTGAGTAGAGCAATGTTACTTACCTTTTGTGAACAGAAGTGTCACAATTAAGTTCTGTGTCATAGTGTCTGAGCTTGTCTAGGATCACACTTTTGAATTTACTGCATTTCACTTACAATTTCTCTTTTTATACATGCCTAGTGATATGAGGGTACATAGAAAAAAGTGTTTTTAAACAGAAAAACAAATATTTTCCAGAAGGACAGCTGAATGCTGAAAACACAGTGAAAACCACCACATCTAAAGCTCATTTTGTGTGATCTATTGTTCACAGAAAGCAGGCATACATCATTTGGTTTTATTTTTACCCTAGAATTTAATGCCCTTTGTGCAAAATGTGGAAGTTAATTGGTAGCTAACTCACTTTGATGGTATGTTTGCTGTGCTTGAGGGACATATTTTCCCAAATTGCCATGTTTTAAATAGACTTTACCTTGCAGGGCTTACTTTTAGCTTATCATTACAACTTGGGAAAATTCACTACCTTTTCTCCATGCAGATAAGTGCTCCCAATACACTTAATAATGAGATATCATGTATATATATGCAAGAAAAAAGGAGTAACAAGAAAAAAAACCCTTTACTGAGAAGGATGTAACAATTAATTGTTCACAGGTCGGACACAGACATATAATTTTTCAAGTTGCATGAGGTGTTTTGTTAAGAAAAGGCTGAAGGAGGAACTCTGTATCTTCAAGGCATTCATTTTTGTCAGATGAGAGTCAGAAATGGCAAATTCCTGTATCACAGAATCACAGAATCACAGAATCTTAGTGGTTGGAAGGGACCTCTGAGATCATCGAGTCCAACCACAAAAAAAAACAAAC
>VXAK01023788.1:820-17276 GCA_013399435.1 Arenaria interpres | reverse complement strand
CTACCAACACCCCCAGGTCCCTTTCCTCCGGGCAGCTTTCCAGCCACTCCTCCCCAAGTCTGTAGCGTTGCCTGGGGTTGTTGTGACCAAAATGCAGGACCCGGCACTTGGCCTTATTAAACCTCATCCCGTTGTCCTTGGCCCATTGATCCAGCCTGTCCAGATCTCTCTGTAGAGCCTTCCGACCCTCAAGCAGATCAACACTCCCACCTAGTTTGGTGTCATCTGCAAACTTACTGAGGGTGCATTCGATCCCCTTGTCCAGATCATCAATAAAGATATTGAACAAGACTGGCCCCAGAACTGAGCCCTGAGGGACACCACTGGTGACCGGCCGCCAACCAGATTTAGCTCCGTTAATCACAACTCGCTGGGTACGGCCATCCAGCCAGTTTTTTATCCAACGGAGGGTACACTTGTCTATGCCATGAATAACTGCTTCCTGTTTTCACATTTTGCTGAGCATTATTGGTAGGAAGTTGCTGAGCATTCAAAACTTAGAGTTTTATCAGGAAAGAGGATGACTTAGCACTCTTACCTGATCCAGCAAAACGGCATCTGGGCTTTATTCATGTACTTACCTTACCGCTAGGATTCATCAACAAGGTTACTGGGCAGTTATTAGAGTTGGACTTCAGAGAGAAACTCAAGATATAAAATTCAGTCAGAAAAGTTGGATAGCCTTTAGGAGTTACTGGTGTGCAGCCCCAGCTTTCAGATGAGGGTATACTGCTACTTGATCATTTACATGAGCTTCATAACTTTTAAATTATTGTGGAGGACGATTACACGTTTTTCTGTCAGAAGGTTTGTTTGTTCTTTACATAGACTGGAGAAATCCTAAGTTCTGTAGTAAAGTCAAATGAGTGGGGTGGGGGGGAAGGAGGTATTGTTTTGTTTTTAAATCTGAATAGTAAATAAAAGAAGACATTATAATGTAATTCCTTATGAAATCCATACTCCTCTGTGATAATTCTGTCCCTGAGCTAAAATTTACTTAACTGAAATCATATTTCTGTTTTTCAGTCAGGATGAAGAACACAGAAATGCTGATATAAGTCAACATTTTGCAACACAATATTCTTCAGTTTTATTTAAAATTGGGACCAATCTTTTTACAAAAAAAAACCTACCTTGACATATGCAATGCATCAATACATATTATAGGTGTTGCTCTGGAGTGTTCTGCACGTGCAAGTGAAAAGTGGGAGTTTAACATGCCAAATATCTGAAACATAAAATTAGACAAGTAGGTAAGAGACAAGGCTATAATCCATTGTGGCTTCATGCCGTGTTCTTTTCCCTCTCTGTGCAAAAGGAAACTCTCTAGGGGTACTCAGGCTCTGCAAATAAAGTATTTTAAGTCCAAAAAGATGATAATAATTTGAAATGTTGGCTTGAACTGACAAAAGCCCTAAGCTTTTAAAACTTTACAATGTTTAAAGTAAAAAGAATTTGCATGAAACTGTCATTAGTTTACCATAACCATTATTACTGCTAACAGCAGTTCAATCATATGTCTTAAATCTGGGATTTCGACAGCTCAGGCAAATTATCATTCCAGATAAGTAATGTGAGCAACTTGCTAAGTAATCCTGAAGAGTAGTCATCCCTCATCTTTTTGGAGGAGAATTCTTCACTGGTCTCTGTGTAGTTTCCCATCAGATGGCAAACATGTTTCCCATATAATTTTTTCCCACCTCCAATAAGCCCTGAATATGTTTCTGAGTCAGTGCATCCCTTGATGTGAAAAGTTACCTAATAATGTTACATAAATATGGCTTAGCAGACTGGTGTGCTTGCCTAGGTTTACATTCCCGCAGGGCTCCTGCAGAAGTCCAGCAGATGTGTCTCCTGGCAGAAAATCAGCCAAGATAATGAGAAAAGACTTCAACTTCCATATGCTGGTATCAGCCCAGATTTAATGTGCTCCTCTGAGTACTTCCCTTTATCAAAACTTCTGTAGCACTCTGGCAGGTTTCCTCAGCCTTTTCAAGAGAAGATGTTCACAGAAAGGCTGGCAGTATAGTTACTCAGCTGCTTCTGCTTTCCTGCTCCTTTTCCATTGGTCCTGATGAGCTTAAATTGAAGTTATACTCTCTATTTCCCCAAACCTCTCACATTTGGTTGTGACCAGTATCAGTGAATGGAGCTGAATGTATGCCTATTGCTAAGAAGTGTAGCTATGGCTGGCTTTAACAGAAGTTCTGCATTTGTCTTAAGGTGAATTAATTCTAAATCTTTATCTTAAATGTCTCATTTGATGTTTATTAGAATAATTATGGTTGTGCTATTGAGTCAAGTCTTCAAAGACAACTGGGTGGCAAGATGCAAGCAACATCTGTAGGATGCAGAAAGGGGGCTAAATTATACTCAAAGTTCAGGCTAGGTTGCTTCCAACTTTGCCAAGTCTTCTAGTTATCCAAAATTTCTAGGATTTTAATCCAGAAATTACCTCAAAATGGAGAAGGAAGTTAGAGGTAAAATGAATTTATTTTTCTTTTGTCCTTTTGAAAAAGTTTTTTTTATAATGAATTATTCCAGAATTTGTAATGCTTCTTCTCCTCCTTTTGCTATATTTTGTTTTTCCTCTGATTTAATGTCTTGCTAGAGTAACAATATAGGAACTCGAACTGGATCAGACTAACAGTCTGGTGGAAATCGTGATCCTTACTGTTCAAACACATACAAATCCCATTAAAAGTATTCACAGAGTAATTTCCTCATGGGATAGGTGTAACTGCACCAGAAATGGTTACAACTCCATTGCAAAAAGTTTTCTACTCTTCCTACCTTCCTAATGTGACTGATTTACTCTCAGCCCATTGCCTTCTTGGTTTCCAAGTCTCTTCCTGTGGAAACAAGTTTTACAGTTTGTCTCACTATTGTGGGAAAGAGGTTCACTTTGTTGTTTTTTAATGTACCCCAAAATAAGGAAGAAAGTATGAAAAGGGACTAATAAACTGAAAAATGCATTTTCTATTATGCACATTACTGTAAAAGATGGAAACTTGTAAAAACAAACAAACAAACTGTGTCTTGCAAAAGTATCATTTTGAGAAAAGACCAATTTTCAACCATCTTCTTAGCATATTCACAAAGTTTCAGTCGGTTGAATACAAGAAGGCTCCTGGTTCTTCTGCCCCACAAGGACTAGGTACAGGGGTCTTTTTTCTGAAGGAAAAAGAGGTCTTACCTTGGCAAGGTTGGCAAAGTAGTTGCTGCTTATTGCCTGAGCATTGGCACAACTTGTCCGAGGTCCGTGTGGCATAATACTTTTCCCCTGGGAACTCAGAGTGTCTCCAAACATATTTTAGATATTAGGAAATTGAGACCTGTGAAGGGGAGATGTCCAAGGTCACAGTGTAAACCAGAGACAGAATTGGGAATGAATTTGTCTTCGAAGCCCAAACCAGGACCCTTACCAGAGGTCAGGATATAAACTGGAGTCAGGCTATATCAGGATGTGATGTTATCTGACCACACATGAACAGCTCTGCAGAACTGTTCCTTCCTGATGACAAACTCCTACAACTAATCAAGTATTTACAGGGTGAAGGGGTGGCTTAAAGAAGTCATCTCAGCTAAAATATCTTCAGTGTTCATTGTTTGATTCTGGTTCCTCCTTTCCCACTCACACTTTTCCAGTCCAGGGGTGTTACTATTTACCAGATGCAGACAGCTGGAGACAACTTGTCAGATAAGGCGGTATAAACAGGATCTTCAGCCCCACTGTGGGAGTCTCTCCTCATCAGCTAACACAGTGCAACAGATGGGCGCCTTTAGAGCTTGCAATTAGAGGAGTGGCTGAGGACTGAGCAGCAGTTGATGGTATAGATGGATCAACCCATTTCTCCTAGAGCAAAAATTCAAATGCAACAACTCAATCTACAAGAGAATCAAATGAATATGCGTTTAGACTGAAACATGTCTTGCTTACTGTTTGATGTACAGGGGGATACTTAAAAAGATTCTTGTTGATACACATTCAAAAACTAAGGAAAATTCATGGCTCAAAGTACTTTCTTTTCATTAGCAAGTACTATGTTCTGAACCAGATTGTTTTACTTTAGTCACGTCACATGAAGATTAGTTACTTATGAAACGTATCTATTTGGGATATGCTATAAATTACATATAGAGAAACAGTAAAAGTGATTACTTCATGATATGCATTCCTGGAAATATTATGGTACTGTGTATTTGGTAATCTGTCCAACTAATATATGGTCCTAAACCTATGGTAGAGACTGAGACTCTTACCTGTAACTACTCTTAAGATATTCTTTACCTGTTATACATTGCAGATGAGACTATTTCACCTCTGTATGGCAATGTCAATACGTATAGAAAACCATTTTGTGTTTGAGTTACATTTTTTTAAACAAGCAAAATTTAACTAAGATCTGATCCCAAGGTTCCTATAACAACACTGCTGCCTAATAAAGACAGCTAACCACGTAGCTCCTTAAAAACCACTTATTGAACCAGAAGAACCTCTATTTAATGGAGCCAGAAATTCTCTTTTGATATTATATTTTTCTCATAAAGAAATTCAAGTGGTTAGGAAGTAAAATAATTTAACTGTTTCTTCTTGTTAAGACCACAAATGGAGCTCTATTTTAAATTGGGTATAACATAAATAGCTGATATATAAATATAACAGTAGTGTCATCCAGGACCATTGCTTTCCTACCTCTGTATACAAGGATGCATGAACAATCATTTAGGCAGTGAGGCACCCGTCACAGTCCATTGCAAACTCAAGTGGGATTGGGAAGCTCCTGAGGATGACTGTAATGCCTCCAGGGAAGCACAGACCCCCAGGTATGATCAGAGCCCTACTTGGACAGTACAGGATTCAGCTCAAACTTTAGAAGAGTTGGGGATCACTTTTCTACAATACTAAATGGAATACCTGGACTCAAGGTCTGCTACTGTCTGAAGGAGTTCTATCTATAGACACTAATTCCCAGGAGGATATCTCAACCTTCAGTCAAAGGTCAGATGGGTTCTGCCCATCCCATCAGAATTAAGTCACAGTACAGAAAGTGCACTGCCAAGGTTGAGAGTGAAAAGAAAGAAGAAAGAACCTGCCAATAGAGGTACTTAAAACACAATTTTGTCTTTACAGATTCGACAGAATTGGAAGGGACCTCTAGAGATCATCTAGTCCAACTCCCAAGTCTTTGAAGAGTTCTGATTTCTATTTCTAATATAATTTATCTAATCCCTCTTTATGATAAAATACATTAGCAAACTTTGTGGAAAATGAAAAAATAAAGTCCCAATGAAATAAACCATCACAAAACACAATGCCAGATATGCTTGCAGAAGAATGAAGAACACATTTGGAAAATCTGATAAATAATAATTTGTCTGATACTGTTGGTCTAAGACTGCAGATTACTGTGCAGGTAGAAAGGGCCTACCCTGTTATGAATGTTAATTGTTTATACTTGTTACAAAAAAATAAATATATTGGAATTCTGAAGGTGTTATAAATTCTTTTTGTAAAATTATTGATAAAATAACACTATTTCTTTTATCTTAATATTATGTAGATAATGGGAAAATTTTTAGCATAATATTGGACTTGCTTTTGACTTCCTTGAATCAATCATGAGCCACTGGTGTAGATTGATCAGTTTAAGTATCATGTGTAATAAAATTAAGAATAAAGCCTGAACTCATTAACTAACAAATTGATACATTGCTTCATTCTCTGCTTTTGGCATCCTGAGTCACAGCTTTTGCTAAATAACTGATCTTTTGTCTTTTTCCATCATATAACTAGATCATTATAGTGCATGTTTACAGAAAAGTCACATAAAAAAGAAGTACTCATAATAATTATTTGAAGATATGAATACTCTTTACAAAATGTACAAAAGTAAGATATGAGTTAAGAACCCCCACTAGGTCTTCAACTGTAAATCTAGAGACAAGCTGGACGTTCTTGTTGTCCTTCAGTCAAAGAAACTAAATATATTGTGTGCACTCTAGTACTAGGCTGCTTTCAACTATGTGACCCCGTAGAGTAATGCTTCTCACCGTATTATTTTACATTTGGCTGTATATGGCAATGAAAATATGTGATAACTGTAAAAAAAGGAAGGTCTGATTTTAAAAGTTAAGCAAAGATTTTGGTTTAAACTTTGAAGACATTTTAGCTGTGTAAATAATGCATTCTAAAAAGGTGAGGCAACTAACTGTTACAGTGGAACCATAAAATGAAATAATATTCATTAAGACAAATATAATTTGTATTTAACTTTAAAATAATGACAATAATGAATACAAAGGTTTGTTTTGTTACTTTTCCCCCATAGATTCCCTCAAATCAGGTGAAACAAAAAGAACGTTGTCCCTCATCTGGTAAAGAGAAATTGAACAGTAAATTAAAGCAAAAGCAAACATTAATTCTAGAGTACATTTAAAGTCTGTAAATGAGTACAGTACTTGATCCAGCTATAAGGTCAGTTCTGCAGATATAGATCCAGCACTGAGCAATGTATGCAAGGCCAGAACCTACATCATTGAAATAAATAGGATTTGTACTCTTCACTTCAACAGGAGAATAGTTGTGACTGAGTTTAGTAGGGTTTAGATATACGCTGAAACGTTTCTACTAGAGAAGGTAGATTTAGGCTTATGATTGAATGATTCACTGAATTGGGGCCTGGTACAGATAAATGTATCAACACAGATTTGGATATTGATAAATTCATTCAATCTGCTTCAATGAAATGACTTTAGATTACAAATTCTTTCAGGTGCTTCATTTTAATTTGGAAATGGAATTGCCATTTTCTCTGCAAAGAACATACCACAAAGAGGTAAGGTAGGTCATACATTTTTTAAACAGTTTTGCTACATTTCTGTTCATTTCCTTTCTAATAATAATATATTTCCTTTTTATTGCCAACAGTATGCCTAATTTTCTCAGAGCCAAATCTTGATCTTAATGCAGGTCAAAAGGTCTTTTGCATAGGTAAAATTGCCTGTTTTCTCTTTTGATAGTAGGTCCAAAATAGATCACATGCCAAGTACAGTCACAACATAAATGACTGGGATTTGTCTACTTTTTTAATTTTAAATTTAGTTAACATGAATTTTAATATAGTTCACATAGCAATGAAAAATTCAGTTGTTTGTAATAACGTGGTTTTCAGTGCCTCCAAACACAAATATGAGTTAAACGTAAATATGATATACCAGACAAAGAAGTTAGAACACCACCCTTTATTTATTTGGGGTGTTATTTATGTGAGACCCTACTCTGAAAGAGCAAAACTATGTCTAATGCACGGGTGATGCGGTATGACATGAGTACATCTGTAGAGTGGAATAATTGGGGCTGAAGTTCTGGTGCGCACATTGTATGCATTTGGAAGGGTTTTACTTCAGAAGACTCTAGTGCAGTCTGTGGCTGAAGGAGAATTGGCCATCAGAGTGCATTATGCGGGCTGCTAGGACACATCACCTGGCTCAGCTTCTTACCAGAGGAATCCATTGTGCACCCAGAAACACTTTGTGATATGAATCAAAGCATGGCAAGTGCTTATGGCAGCATGTACTTCAAAAGCACTGCAAGCCAAAACAAAACACTATCGTAGATGAGTCCTTTATAGACACGTGTATGTTTGTACTATTATCTACTTCTATAAAGAGGGTGTGCCTGCCCTAGATTGTATTTGTCTTGCCTTGTTTTGGTGAAGGAAGTGTTATAGATTATTTTTTTCAATACTCCTATTTTCTAATGAAACAAAATCTTCTACATGATTTTTGAGCATATTTTATTATATATCAAATATTCTTTGATACAGTCTCTGCATGTTCAAATGAAGAAGTTGAAGCAAATTGAGAACTAATCACACTGAAGTGTACAGATACAGCCAAATTTGTTAAGAAAGATCTGACTCAGATACCTAAATCAGATCTAAATAATGCTGCAAAGAGCTCCATGCAAATTAGTACACTTGCTAACAGAGATGTCCTAGGTTAGGGCGCTGCCCTAGCAGGTATTGGTTTCTGATATTTGCAGTTCTTTGCTGGGTCCTTAACCAATTCATTCATGCTTCTGTTCTGGCTGGTGCTCCTACATTGGTTATAACTGCCTTCCTTCTGGATGACTTTTCTTTCATATACAGACACTCACCTGCACTGCTCTATCACTAGTCTAAACAATTTTTGGTGCCTTTTTGTTTTTTCTAACATTCAGTCTCTACATATGAGCTCCACATGACATTTAAGTAAATGCCTGCCTGAATATAGCAGAATATATGTGCCTGTGGTTCTATCAAAGCACAAGAAAGAGAACTGTCAAATTCTTGATCTCACAGAATATAAAGCATAATTTATTCAGAATTGCAACTAAGTGGTGATTTTTGGACAAATGTTTATTGTTTTTATACCTCTGCTTAAGAGGCTATTTTAAATGTAGTATTGGGGACATTCTCAGACTACAGATTTTCTCGGGAATATTTTTATTTTTCATGGGGTCAGGTCTTTTCTACCACTCAATGAGGACAATTTTAAGAGAATAATAGTTCCCCACAACCCTGTCACAAATTTCAGATAAGCTTTATAGTGGGACAAATACTGAACCCCAAGTGTCCAATGGAGACCTATTGAAAAGAAAGAATGAAAATAAGATTTTTTTTATATAAACTGATTCAATTGCAGTATCTTGGCTTCTTTAAAATTTATTGCATATATTGATGCCTTGAAGCATCTGAGGGCTGGACGAATTGGTAACAGGTGAGGCTATTTTCCCTCACCAGTGACTAGGGGTTCCAGACATGTCTAGATGTTTTGTCTATGTTAATACTAATAATTTGAGTTGCCAGGTCTCGATTTTATAGACACTGGACTAAACTCTGGTTTACTCCACTACCTTGGACTCTCTTTTCAAGGGCAGTTTCATATACCCTTTTTTTTTCCTTTCTTCCTTTTCTCCTCCCATGTTAGCTTGCCTATCAAATCCTAGATGTTGCAAATGGGCACTGCTCTTGCATTTAACTACTTGCTATAAATGCCATAAGAGAAATAAATCCAGATTCTCTTTCCTCAGTTCACTTACACAGTCTTTTTTCCTCTCCTTCTGTCAGAGAAAGAGCCCAACTATTTTAAATTTAAATACACGTGGTCAATTTTAATACAATGTTCTTTCTCTGCAAATGAGATTATATTATTCACATGTGCTAGTAGTCTTTAGACAATAAGCTTTTTCTCATGTGCTTTCTTTGTCATCCTTCCTTCTGACAATGCCAAAGCCCCAAGAACAACCAGTCTTCTTATTTTTTTCAATAGCGATCATAATCACAATGCCATATTACTTCAGTGACCTGAAACATACCTGTATTTTTCTTATGCCTCTTCCGAACTAATGTCAACTGTCAGATGGTGAATAGTCACAAATATTAGACTGAAATATGTTGGAGTTCTAAACCTTTTTGTATAAAACATGAATAATCAAACAGATTGACTGACAAAAATCTTAGAAACTACAACCTTATGAAGTATTACAATAAAAGAGCAAAAGTAGCACAAAAAGTAAAATATTCTTTGTTCACAGATTTTTAGGATCTTTGCTTGGAAAATGAAGTTATTGGAACCTAAGAACAGAGCAGGTGTTGTATATGCAAAGTCCTAAGAGGTTACTGATTGCTGAGAATGCATGGAAATGTATTCCAGTATCTATTACTGAAACAGCTAAATACACTGATGATTTAAGCAAGTGATTTCATGGTTTTATAAATGCACAGTTCTTTGTCATGAAAGCAGCCTCAACCCTTTTATCTTAAGAGTTGAACTAATCTTACTATGTGATTTAATTACTTTCAAAGGTTTATACCATTACATTTGCATGTCCACTGCATTTAGCTGTGAAGTAAATACCAAGAACCAGACACTAACAGCTTCAGTTTATAAAGGCAAAGTTCACAAATTCCTGTTTCAAGTTTTTGCCTTATTTGAAGCACAGTATTTGAAATAAAGACAAAACTCCAGCAAAACCCAACGAAAAACATGACAACGAATCCATTGAGGAAAAAGTTTTTTTTCCTTCCAGTCCTGAAGATTGTAAGCCCTCTATACTTTCCTCACTAAAATTCTATTGTACTTCAGCAGATACCTTACAATTTCTCAGATTCTTAAATTCCCTTTATTGATTTTTGTAGCCGTTGCATTGTCAGTACTATAACATGCTGGTTTTATTATTTTCCCCAACTCTCCAGTTGGGTTATTGCATTCATGTATCACTTTGAAATTTACAACCTATTTAATAGCATTTTTATTTTTTATGATTTTGTTACTCTTACCTTTTAAAAGGATCTTAGGGAATATGCTTTAGTTTTCTCCAAAATAAAAACAAACTAAAAAGCTACCTAGGTAAAATATTACTTTAATTTGACCATAGAGAGTGATGAAACAAAAATTATCTTAGATCAATGAAAATTACAACATCATAATAATATCAGCAGTGTAAAGCCAGCTTTATGATCTGCCTGTTTCATATACTTCTGATCAAAAATGGAGAAATGCAACTATCTGCAATCTTCTTTGCTTTGCTATATATCAGAAGATCAGACTCATGTTGAAGGGTATGGGTGTGATGGCATATGTTAAAGGAGGAAAAGAGAGGGTAGGAGGAGAAAGAAAGAAAGAGACATTGCTGTATGGTAACATTAGGCTTTTAAAATTACAACATTGAACATTTTGGGCTGTAGTAGAATTCAACAGCACTAAATACAGATTTGGGTCTTCCAAATGGTGGATGAGAAATCTCATTTTTACAGCAACCTTCAAGATTTCAGACCATGTTTCTGTTTTACAATGGAAAAAAAAACCACAGCGTTGCAAATAACTTCTTGCAGCTGGAGTTTTTTTGATAATAGCTAACCTAAAATGCAAGACACATAATGCAGGACCATGATTAGCTGAATTAAAAACATCATCATTGTGGTTTAGGTGAAGCAAGGACTTCAGAATAGAACTCTGAACATCCCAGAAAAGTGACTCCGGTATGAGACCATTGAGTAGAATACCAAATTTTCCCTCTCTTTTCTTGTAACTGTCATCTGATGAAGCATATCAGAAATGTTCAGCTTTAGCTAAGTCTCACTTCATCTAAAAATTTCCAACCTCTCGAACACTGAACTTTTCACCCATGTCTCACTTTCACACCAGAGGTGGCTGTATACTGGCCAGGTAGCGACATTCCCAGACCATTTAGTCCTCAGGAGGCGCATTTCAGACCACTGGAAACTCATCAAAGCCACCTCTTCCAGGGTTGCACTTGCTGTAGGTCATTACAAGGCGCATGAGTAGGACAAAATAAATAAGTGTGTGCTGACTAATTCCTCTAACATCTGCTCTGAGGGTAAGGACAGCCTGTTGATTTATAACTTCATCAGTGTAGCATTTCACAGTAGCAGTAAGTGCACTCTGAGAAGATAGTTTTCCACAGGAATTTTTCTTGTTTTAGAGGAAAATGATTATGAGGACCATAAAATTTAACATCGGCTCAGAAATTCAGTATTGTCTCAACAACAACGTTTGGCAGAAATTAGGGAAAGGTCATTTGCCAAGATCATGAATGGTCTAGTTGTCATGTTACTACAAAAAGAAAACAGATATGGGCACACATGTGCTATCATATAAACACCCTGAAATACAATTATGTATACAGGAAACCAAATCTTTGTAAAACAAAACAATCAAAAATCTGTTCTAATGGAGCAGATGGGAAAATTTGCTAAGTCAGAGAGTTCTGGGCACGGTCACTTAGATTCAATATATCTATTGATATCTATTGAACATGCACCTCATACATAGGTTTGAAGATGTTGAAAGCAATCTGAAAGGTAGTGCTGCAGCATTTCCTAGGGTATTTGTGTAGCAACTGAAACTCACAAAATAAAAACAACACTACCGCTGTTTGGTCCACACGATGAAGGAGTTATATAGATAGAGCAGAAATTTACCGCTGACTTCATTTAGAGGAGGACAATTACTACCTCTGCATCTGTCTCCTGTCTTTGCAAGATAGAAAATTTCTGGAGGGAGTCTATTCAACTGGTAAAAAGCCATGTGATAAAAGGGACATACTTTGCAGCATAGACTAACAAGCTAAATGTATTATTTTTTCTTCTGAACTCATAAAACCACCCATCTGTAAAATTTCAGTCCATTTCCCTAAATGTAAGTGATTCAGTATTTTACAGTAAGAAATAATGACCATTTTCTTTTATAAAGCGCTCCCTGCCAGCACACTGTAGGTGCCACGTGGATTAACTCTAATCAGATCAACCAACAACAATTAAAACATCATTAAATATTCAATACACAAAAGCCCCCAAACCAAACAGAGCAGCATTATCATAAAAGTCATCTAAGTCTACAAACACAACTTTAAAAGTTAGTGTAAATCTGCTGTCTATGTACATCTTTCATTTGCTTACATTTCATAGTGAGCTGCTAATAAAGCAGACATAAAACTCTGAAATTGCTGTGTCTTGGTCTGACCACACTGTGCTACCCTGACACTCTGAGGAAATGCAATATATAGGGAAAGGATGACTCTATTCCATCCTTTACCTTTACCACCAGGCCATCCTCTCTGTTTGGGTCATGGGATACCAGGAGCGGAAAAGCTGGACTCATCAGAACTTCCAACAGAAATTCTGGGAAATCAAAGCAACTAATCAATCTGGATCATTTTTGACTCGTTCGTGGCTTTTCTGTAGTTTTCTGGGTTTCTAGTTAAGGTTGAGGAAAAGGAGAGTTGTTTATTAACTTCCTTCACTCTCTGAGGCAGTGGAATATTAACATAAGAACAAAGTTGAACATAAGAGGTTCCATATAAACCTGAGGAGGAACTTCTTCACTCTGAGGGTGGCAGAGCACTGGAACAGACTGCCCAGAGAGGTGGTGGAGTCTCCGTCTCTGGAGATGTTCAAAACCTACCTGGACACGTTCCTGTGCAACCTGCTCTGGATGGACCTGCTTTGGCAAGGGGGTTGGACTAGATGTTCTCCAGAGGTCCCGTCCAACCCTATGTGATTCTGTGATTCTGTAATATGGTGCCCAGAAGCACAGTGTACAGAATGGGCAATAGTAATCACAGTGACAATACCTTGATTTTGGAGCTTGTTTTGTGTTTCTAATTTCACACTGAAGTTTAACCCAAGTAATAGGTTGGATCAGCAGAGAATTTTCTTCCTTGGGTTGGGTTAATGAGCGCCATTAAAATGTCCTCTTTTGCAGCACTTAGCAAGATGCTCTTCCTAGAATTCCCTGGAAGTTTTATTTACCGTTGTTCTTAGCCTTACAGGAGCTTGGAGATTAACAATGCCCTTGAAATCCTCCTCTTTTTTGTTTTCCTTTTCACTGGACTTTAAATCAAGTGATCAGATTATGGAGGTAGCTGAGAAGCAATTTCCAAACAAAAAGACTTCCATATTTCTGCTGTGAATCCCACACCTATGTAGTGGGTCTCACAGGAGAATTTTGCCATTATAAATGACAGTAAAATTAAGGAACCAGATTTCATGTGTTTGGCAAAGCACCAGAGTCTTTTTCAGCATTAAAGATAAAATAGGTCCGTAAAGTCTAGATATATCAAGAAATTTCAGTTTAACAATGCCAGCTCCCAAGTCCTACTTTGTGCAGTAATACTACACCTTTTCTTTCATCTTTATGAGCTGGCCCAGAGCTTAATGGATTGTCATAAATCATGTTGGATAATTGCCAATCATTGCCAATAAAACTGAAATCTTAAGTAAATAATACACAGATCTTCATCCCTTTTCTGTCTCTTTAGGGTATTGCAAATTACTGTAGGACTTAGTAGGAATGACATATGAGGGCCTTCAAAGTTATAACAGGTCGAGGGAGTGTAGGAAGAAAAACCAAGATAAGACTAGAATATAAATTTCGTCTTGAAAACGAGGAACATTTCAATACCATTTTAGTAGAAGATTAGTTTCTGTGACTGCTTGCATACAGAATGCTCCATGGTCTTCCGTGTATCTGGAATACGCCACCCAAAGAGGCATTAGGTTAACAGGTAGAATAAGGCTTATTACACTATAAAATAGTTGATTTATCACTTGTTTGTTCCATGTCAATATAATTAAAGCTGAAAGGTGATGATAGCTTTTGAACATCTGTCTTTAGCTTTCATATTCTTCACAGTCTGTTGATTGGGTTATGTTTTGTATTATTTCAATGTCCACAACTGTCAAGTGAAATGGGAGAGTGCTCATATGAAGTGGCGAGCTGAAGTCAGAAGCAGCACTTCATTTGTTTTTTACGTTAATAGGGTATGACAGCTCCAGCTCTGAACAAATTGTTTTCAGTTGTTTGATGGGTCTCAGCTGCTCCAAACTGGAAGGTGACCAGATTTTCTTTTAGTTGAAAAGTAAGGACTGTTAGAATAAAGTTGTATGCTTTTCACTTTTTGCTAGTGTATAATTATAGTCCTTCAACTCTTTTAAGATTCTAAAGCATTGAATCTCATAAGAAATTAGAGTCTATAGAGAAATATTATCGCACATAGGAGGGCCAGTGATCTATAGACCCAAATGCCACAACAGCATTTTCTCTTAAAAAAAATGAAAAATAATCTTGTTTTATAAGATCTCTGTTCATAAAGATCCCAGTATCTCACTTTTCAAAGAGCTGACACTGAAATATTCACCAATAACTAAAGAATCATTTCTATTTAGATGACTTTTTCCATTTTTTTTGCAGTAAAATATCATGTCACATTTTAAAGTGCTACACAATCAATCATACACATAATGCTTTATGCAAACTTGTAGCATCAAAAATATTTTTGTTAATATTTTTGTAGTTCAAAACAAGGAATATTTCTTATATTCTGCAGCAGAAATGTAGGATTTTCTGGAAAGCTGTAGTCCAAAATAATGAACTGAGGCATTGCAGAGAAGAATGTACTTCTTCCAAGATCCTGTCTAATCTTGGAGAACAATAGTTAACAAACACTGATATAGATTGTCCTTTGGAGGTGAGCCACTATGTGGCATTGTTATTAAGGGATCACTATAAAAATAATAAATAATAGAAAAATAAAAAAATCAGTATTATCTTGAAAAGAGTCTCAAATATGGCATAAAACTACAAAATATGTTTGATTTACTTTTTGTTAGAAAAAACCAAGACTCCTCTTTCAGACTTATGCACAAAAGTCAATTCTTTAATAAGTTCTCTCTGTATGACTCTTTACTTGGGGGATGTGTGTCAGTAAACATTACCTGGAATATGGACAAAAAATAACCTCTGTTATAACATCGGTTACCTTATGAAAGGCTTTATCTTTAACTTATACTGCATTATAACTTTTCCCCCAAGGAGTTCGTATCACTGTCTCTTAATAAGTAATGGGAAACTCATTGAGCTTAGGAACAATACGGTTTACTGCTAGCCCTAATAACCTCATTTCTATGGCTGCCAGCCAAAATTATTTATTGTAAGTTGTATTGCTGTAGCAGCTTTAAAACTCACCTCAAGGTAAAGTTATGTTAAAATATAATTAACCATTTTATTGCAGCTCATAATTGTTTTTCCTTGGAGGGGGAAAATGTTTTGGTCTCCACAATAATTATAGAGGAGCGACCTACTCTGCCTGGTTCTGAAGTACATGAGTTTTCAATCAAATTGGAAGCACTTGCAGCTCCTGCAGTAATCTAATTTTTACCTCCTTACCATTTGAAACATTCAGCAACATCAGGAAATATTCCAGGAAGACAAAAAAATCAAATACTCAGCTGTACCCATGAGAATATTTGTAATCCTTGCCATATTTTTCTTTCTTTAAGTAAGGATTTTGGAAGGAGAAAAGGACAGTAGTTCATCATTTACTGAAAATTACTGTTATATTTGGTTTTCTTAATTTTCTGCATAGCTGTGCATTATGAAATATGTAATACAAAAACGCTAAAGATGGAAAAGGTATTTTTTTATTCCATTTTCCTTCCAATTTTATTGTCTGATACAGATATGGCATTTTAGTTTGCCCTCTTAGACCTTCATGAGCATAATTCACTTCAACTTAGTTAATCATCATTGCTGTGTTAGTACTAGCAACTGAAATGTGTATTTTATTATCTCAAAAGAGAATCCAAAACTCCAGAAAGACTTCAAGATAGTTTTATCCAATTTCCTTTTCAGCTGCTTCCTGTAACAACCCATATCACAGGTACGTTCTTAGGCATATAGAAAAGCAGCATTTGGAAAGAAGGAAAAAGACAACAAAAGGAAACAAACCTCAAAGAAACAAAAAGAACTAAAGATTTAAAAGAAAATGTTTTCTTTTTCAACATATAAATGAGGACACAAAAAAAATTCCAGTTACAGAAGTCACGTTTGGTAGCATTTTGAGATCATTAAAAAAACAGTGTAGGTGGAATTACATAGAAAAGAAAAA
>VXAK01023785.1:338-13050 GCA_013399435.1 Arenaria interpres | reverse complement strand
AGGTCATTTATGAATATGTTGACATATGTATACATATGTTGAATATATGGCTTCAAGTTGCACCAGGGGAGGTTCAGATTGAATATGAGGAAAAAATTCTTCACTGAAAAGGTTGTCAAACATTGGAACAGGCTGCTCAGGGAAACGGTGGAATCACCATCCCTGGAGGTAACTGGTAGACACTGTGCTTAGTGACATGGTTTAGTGGTGGTTTTTGTCAGTGTTAGGTTGATGGTTAGACTCAATGATCTTAAAGGACCCTTCCAACCAAAATGATTCTATGATTCTATTATCCTATAACAACAGTTTCAGTTATTTCTAAAAGCATGTAGTCTGATTTTATTGCACTGGAATCAATGTCACTTGCACCACTCACTTTCAGAGTACATGATCAAACATGAGTATTATAGATATACCAACCTAGCAGTCTAACTGCTTGAAGTAGCACGGTCCAAGTGACAAAAATAGTATTTACACAAAGATAGACATTCTAGTACAAAATAAGAAACAGCCTTTAAAATCTAGGTTCTCAAAATGTGATACCATCTGACAATAAAATATGATAAGAACAAGAACATACGAATAAGAACAGGAGATATGAGGCTGCCATGAAAAAAACAAAGACTGCATGTAAAATTAATTCAATTTTCAGTTTATGTCAAAAGGCAAAGCATTATCAGAAATTTAAAAGGAAACATGGGAGGAAAAAGTAGTGATAACAGTGTAAATCTTTCATTTTATCTAGATTACAATACATTATCCACTTGTATGGCATTTGAAACTCTGCTTTACAATGTGAAGTTTCACACGAATTTTGACAACATGACTTTGGTTTGTTTAAATATTTTATATGAATTCTTGGCATTTTAAAGTACATTCCAGTAATGTACCCCAGCTAAGTAATTTCAGTTATCTTATAATAGATACATAGTATATTTTTTTTTGTGATAACATGAAGTAATCTTTCCTATTACTCTTCAACATCTTATACATTATATACATACTTATATACATGCATTTATATATACATTATATACATACTTATACATATATACATACTTTTCTGATCTGTTTACATTATAATATTTCTAGAATCATATCTCACTCTAAAATACATTCCTAAAGCTTGCTTTGCCCTTACAAGGAGCAGCTGACTTTCCTAGATTTGATAAACTGCCTAAGGGCAAGAATAACAAACCCTTTCCTGAGTCAAAGGTGTGTATAAGTCCAGGTTTTAGGCAACACTGCAATTTCAAGACTTGCTTTTCCAGATTGCTTTAAATTAAGATTGCACGCTAAACCTTGAAATAATTGTAAAGTTTGTGTAGAATAGTGTAATGCACCTTTCATGGTAGTTTTTGACAGTGTCTTCTATTATTCTAGAGCAGAAAACTTTTGGTGTCTTTCTTGGAAGCAGACAGAGCACAGCTGTCTCAAGCCTTTGTTCAGCAGAAGTGGTGATGGCACAGGACAGTCAGTTTGGCAAGGAGGTGGAATAGTAGAAGTTAAGAATCAGTAACAAGAAGGAAACCAATGAGGTAAAAAATATTGAAGAGAATCAAAATCAAGAAAAAGGGAAAGAGCTGGTGGAAAATGAGAAATAAAAATAGAGGAGCAAAGAAAAAAAAAAAGAAACAAAATTATAAGTGCTTTATAAAACTGTATTTGTAAAAAATATATTTTAATTATAATTCTTGTCTGCACTTATTCTGCAGGTGGATTTGTTGAGGTGATGCACCATCTCAGACAGACTGTGCTCTGTATTTTTATCTACATGTATAGATATGCTTGTCTATCTATGTCTCTATGAGTGTGTGTGTATAGTTATCTAATTAATCACTCTATACATGAAACACAGTCCCACTTTCCCTATGAAGCTGGCCCTAACTCTGATTTATTTTTTTATTTTATTAATAATTAATGTAACCAAATAAAGTGAAAGAAAAAAAGATGAAATAGGAAACTTTGGGCATTGTATCATATAGAGCTAAAAAAAAAAGGACCATACATCTTATACATGTGATTGTGAGGTTAAAGACAGAAAAGGAAGACAATGTGAGTTTAAATAAACATCAGAAGATACTCTGCTGTAGATTAAATACAGGGACAGGAAAGAATGCAGTCGAGTTTTCAGCTGAAGATCATTTGATACTAGAGCTTCCTTTTGGTCTTAAAATCTCAAATACATTACAAAAAAGAAACAGGACCTGATTCTGAAAATATGCTTGTGAACAATATCAATTACATGAGTACAAGAATACACCTTCTGTAGGATTGAACCGAGGCTAGCAGTACTGCAAATGGTCAAAGTTAGTGTGCTGATCATGCATGCAATCGTTGAAAAGCATTTCTGCATGTCTGAAATGTTTAAGAAAACCCCTTTCATATTATCCTATTTTAATAGTTCCTAAAATGACCTGCCTAAAATTAAGCCAGCCGTGAAATAGAGCTATGCAATCTGACTTGGTTCATTCTGTTTATGCAGAAAATAATAATAGCTTCTGTACTGTTATTTGATGTTAAAATTTTCTCTTTGTGTTTTTGCTTTTCTTTTTCCTCTTATCAGAAATACATAAGCAAAGTCCTCACTGACCCATCTTGTCACTTAAACATATTCTAGACCTGCAGTTTCTCATCTTACCCTACAGTCTTTTTTTTTTTTTCTTTTTCTTTCTGTGGTTTGTTGTGGGGTTTTTTCATCTCTTACTTCAAAGATTCACTAAGAATCTTTACCTGGAAGTATGGAAATTGCAAACAAAAAGTCCTCTAGATGATAAATGAAGTACAGTCTTTCAGATTTATCTCTTCTTTAATGTTAAAAGCAGTTATTACAGTGAGTGCGGTTACCATGCTGTATTTGAAGACAATGCAAAACAGAATAGCTTCCATCTTAAGCAAAGCTATCCTTCTGTGGTTTTCATGACCTAATTAGAAAAAAATCTTTTTCTATAATATTTCGATATGCCTTTATTGCCAACTCTTGGTTAGTAATTTGTCGTGAAAAAATACAAGGATATATTGTTATTTTCTTTGGAAACAATACTTTTTTTGAAAAGTCTACCAATTGACTTAAATATTATTGACATTAAATTTGCCCTTATGGTAGATTTGTGATTTTGCTGCTGACGTATTCTGTCTAAACCATAGTTTATCTTAAGGATTGTGAGGTATCAAAGTTTTTCATAGACACATTGATGTCAATGGAGTCACTTTGATTTTGAAAGATAAAAAAATTGTTCACTATTTTTTTGTCAGAGCTCATAGTAAATATTGAAAGATATAAACTATCAATTTTAGGGACTATTATAAACAAGGTATATTTTTCCTATTATTTTTAAGGTATGAAGAACAAAGCTTAGGGTGCAGTGAAGTTCAGGTCATTATAGTAAGGTACTAAAAACTCTCCTTCATTTGAAGTCTCTGCAAAAAAAAATAAATATCTTTCTATCTATTCAATTCACGGTTAAAATTAAAATCCATTGCAGGTCTTCAATATGGAAAAGTGGATTTTTACAGGAAAGGGTTAAGGAGAGCACATCTCAAGAACTTTAAATTCTAAAATAAATGCTACTCCGTGACCTTCATATATTAAAGTTAGTAGATCTGTCATTACATTTTTGTGAAAAAACAACAGCAGTTCTCTTTCTGAGCAAACACTACATAAAAGCAGCAATATTTTTTCCAAAAATTTATTTTCCTATCTTAGGCTACCTGGTCTGCCCTAGATATTGTTGTTTAATCTGCCAGTACTCTAAGATATTTTACAAGCAGATAAATTAACTATAATCCCTGCCCCTGAAGAGTTTCATTACACATAACTACAATGATATTAGAGGAGGCAAAACAAAAGAAAGAATTAGCAAGGGATAAGGAGAGAGAAGGAAGGAAATCAACTAAGGAAATCCCCAGTTTCATTAGTGTTTTGCATAACTTTCTATTTAGTTAGATTTTTATCTTTCATGGAGGAACGATACAATAAAAAACAGATGGGAGCTGTGGAACAGATGATAAAGCTATGAACATGATGAGGAACACAGAGTATGTAGCCAACAAATAGGGACAGCTGAGGGAACATGTTAAATTAAATATATGCCTTGAGGAAAACCCGTTGTAGTCAGTGGTGAGGGAAAGGTGTATAGTATGGAAAGCTGATCCATAAGAAATCAAGAGTCCACACCTTTGAGAAGTTTCTGATCACAAAATCCATTGGGCAAAGGGGAAAAGAATCTGAGGAGAATCATCTCATTATTATAATGATATAGAAACAAAACCAACCAAACAAAAGAATATTACATTAGTATAAAATTACTTTGAGGTTTGGAGGATATTTATTGCAAGTAAGAACAGCACTGTCAGAAGGGCACTGAACATGAAAAGATTCAGAAAAAGAGGCAGTGCAAGTTAGTCTGGTTTCTTCTTATTGTTGTTTTGCTTTTACTACTCTGCTTTATCAAACTACCTTTGCCAGTAGAAATAAAGGTCTCCTGCTTTGGAGGCAGATGCTTCAATATGCTGTGAAAGTTTCTGTGGAATCATCTCATGGGGAGAATTTGAAGAGGTATTTACAGCACTACAGAATTAGTTAGCAAGGCATCAATGTATTAGCATATCTTCTGTTCACAAGCCTTCTTTGGATTATTCCTGCTATGTCTTAAATCATTTTGCAATTGCCTATTAAGGAAAGCAGTGGAAAATGTAATCTCTCTCCTTTTCCTTTGCCTTCTCTCAAATCACCAAGTATGCATTAAACTGCTTTTTGTCTTGACTATATACAGTGCAAACACAATATAACTCCCACAGCATTATATAAAATCCAGACATGGAAAAGAAATAAATATTTCAATCTCATAGAATCACAGAATTTCTGAGGTTGGAAGGAACATCTGGAGATCACCTTGTCCAACCCCCTACTCAAAGCAGGGTCAGCAAAAGCGGGTTACTCAGGACCATAGCTAGCTGGGCTTTTTATACTCCACAAGGACAATGACTCTACAACCTCTCTGGAAAACTTGCTCCAATATTTGATCACTGTTAGAGTAAAAGAAGGGGGTTTTTCATGTATTGAAGTGTAATTTCTTGTTTCAATTTCTTGGTTCTTGTCTTATTGTTGGATATCACTTAGAAGAGTCCAGCTCTTTTTTTATTCCTCCCCCGTCAGATACTTATATACATGAGTAAGATCCCTCCTGAGCTCTCTGGTCTCCAGGCTAAACAGATCCAGCTCTCTCAGCCTCTCCTCATACTACAGGTGCTCCAGTCTCTTGATAATAATTATTAAAGATCTTTGTGGCCCTTCATTGGACTCTCTCAAGTATGTCCATATCTACCTTGTACTGGTAAGACCAGGACTGGGCACAGTACTCCATATGTATTTCACAAGTCCTGAACATAGAAGAGGGATCACCTCCCTCAGGCTCCTGGCAACACTCATCCCCATGCTGTTGGCTTCCTTTGCCACAAGGCTGGACAGTCAGCTTGGTGTCTACCAGGATCCCCAGGTCTTTTTCTGCGATGCTGCTTTCCAGCTAGTCGGTCCTCCACAGGTACTGGTGCCTGGGGTTATACTTCAACATTTTCTTTTGTTGAAGTTCATGAGGCTCCTCTCTGCCTGTTGAGGTCCCTCTGAATGGCAGCAGAACTATCTGATCTAGCCAACACTCCCAGTTTTGTGTCTTCTGAAAATCTGCTGGAGGTGCAGTATACCACGTCATCCATATCATTAGTGAAGTGAAAAAGTACTGGTGCTAGTCTTGACCCCTGGGGGAAACCATTAGTGATTCCCCGTCCAGCTGATCTTTGTGCCACTAATGATAACCCTTTGATCCTGATAGTTTAGCCAGCTTTCAGTTCACTTTGCTGTCCAATTAACTGGTGTGTAAGTCATCGGTTTTTCTATGAAATGTTATGACATTGTGGAAAGACTTGCTAAAGTCAAGTTATACAACATCTACCACTCTCCCCTCATCCACCCTGTTAGCCATTTCATCATAGCAGGTGATTATCAGGTTGATTAGGCATGATTTCCTCTTCATAAATTCACATTGACAACTCCCAAGGGCCACCTACTCCTTCATATGTTTGGAAAAGGTTTCCAGGATTATTTGCTCCACCACCTTCCTGGGGATTGAGGTGAGGCTCAGCAGCTCACTAGGGATCACCAGATCCTCCTTGGCGTACTTGAAGATGACAGATCTTGCATTAGATACTTTATGTACACCATATACCTGTATGCATACTATGTTGGCCAAACTTCTGAAAGGCTGAAAGGAAGAATTCTTTCAGCTGAAATATGTCACAGATTCAGAAATATGTCACAGATTCAGAAGTGAATGGTGCCATGTACCTAGGGGCTGTGTGTTGAACAGAGTGTGAGCTGTCCCTGCTGCAATGCCCAGTCTGAGACCTGATAAAGGGGGACAGACACATCCTCATGTTGGATCACTTCTGATGGTGTAGGATGGAAAGCAGACCGTCTCTGACGAAACTGGTCTGAAAAGCCAAAGACTCTCTGTGAATGATGACTCGTTCATTTTATCCAAGTCAAATATGTTATTTAATCTTAGAATAAAAATAAAAATAAGTCTTTAAACTGTTATTTACATTAAAAAGAAACCACTACCACCAACACCAGAAACAAACCCCCAGAACAAAATAAAACAAAAGAACCTTGGAAGTAACAATGAGTCTTCCACTCAGAAACAAATTTCAATTAAATCTCTGATACAGATGCTTAGAGAGATCATCAACTGTCCAAAAAAACAATTCTCAAGGGAGTTCCAAGCATGCTACCAGTTTGACAATGTTCATAACTTAAAAATTATTTATAAGTATATTCCTGTATATTTTTTAAAAATAAAACAATATTTATGGTTCCCAAAGGATTTCATCACTGTATTTCAACAAAGGCTGACATTTAGAAAGCCCTTTTCTGTAAAGTTTACTCTATAACAAACCACATACTGTGATTTCAAACGTGTTTTTGCATTAGATAGATTCATCATTGCAGTTATTTGGTTGTTTTTCTGTAAATTAGAGCCACAAAATATAACAAGAAATAAAGTGTACTTTTTACATTTATATGGTAGCAATGGTGTGCAAGAAGCCCCTGCTGTGTCAATGACAGATAATATCCCTGCGCGCTGTGCAGAAAGATGAATCCCCTGAACTTTGAGCTATTAGGTTTACATGGGACAGCAAGTATGCTCTTGTGGAATATCAACAAGACAAAACAGCAACAGGACATTTGATTCCCTGAAAGTGGGGAACTAAAATGAAAGCAGTAGGGAAGGAGCTATAAGAGAAACAGGGAACATGCTCTTTGCTTCCCATATGGCAGACAACAGACCTCACATCCCAGTAATGCACGAGTTGCAAAATTCTCTTATTTGCTCTTTCATTTGTCCAGTGTTAGAATGTCTGGTCATTGGTTGAGTTAAAATCATTGATGACTTAAAAAATATGAAAATGTTGTCAAGTAATTGATGAATACAATTATGATATCATAAACAAAATTTAAGTATGTCAGTGCAATAAATTCCAAACGTACCAAATTAAATGTATAAAAATTGTTATTGACAGATAAATTTGATTCTTACTTATAATACATTGTACACAGCTCTATTTCATTTCCTTTATTTATCTAAACTATATCATCTAACCCTAGTGAAATAAAGACATTTACATGTCATGCCATAAAGACGTGATTATTCTCTTAGTTCACACTGAAAGAGAAAAGATATATGCTGAAGTAAAATCTTATTCTTTCACTAAAGTTCAAAATTGGTATGGTTCCAAAATTATTCTTCAAGATAAATAACTTAAGAATTTAAATATTTTAAATCTGCATGCATCTGCAACATGGTAAACAACTATCAAATAAGAAAAATAAATCTGTTTTCTCATGTCCTTTTCCTCCATACCTTCTTCCCAAAACCTCTACCTAAAAATAAAAAATGCAATATTAGTGAATATTCGTTTCCTGACAAGAAAAATATTTTCAGGTAAAGTAGATCTGTTTCTGTTTTTGGAAAAAAAAAAGGCAAAAAAATAATGAAAAAAACAAATGAAAACAAAAAAAAAAACCCCACACAAGAAAGCCATCAGTACAGTGACAGACATGTTAACACTTTTGAAGTAAGAATCAGTTGCTGGCTCATGTCCAGTTTTTCATCCACCAGTACCCCTAAGTCCTTCCCAGCAGGGCTTCTCTCAATCCCTTCATGCCCCAGCCTGTATTGATACCAGGGGTTGCTCTGACCCACGTGCAGGAGCCTGCNCATGCCCCAGCCTGTATTGATACCAGGGGTTGCTCTGACCCACGTGCAGGAGCCTGCACTTGGCCTTGTTGAACTTCATGACGTTCACACGGGCCCTCTTCTTGAGCTTGTCCAGGTCCTTCTGGATGGCATCCTCTCCCTCAGGCATGTGAATCACACCACTCAGCTTGGTGTCACCAGCAAACTTGTTGAGGGTGCTCTCAATCCCGCTGTCTATGTTATTGGTGAAGATACTGAACAATACCAGTCCCAATATGTACCCCTGAGGGACACCACTTGTCACTGATCTCCCTCTTGACTATGCAACCAGTTCATCATCCACTGAACGGTCCACCCATCAAATCCATGTCTCTCCAATTTAGAGAGAGGATGTTGTGGGGGTCCACATCAAAAGCCTTAAAGAAATCCAGATAGATGACATCCATAGCTTTTCCCTTGTCCAATCTAGTCACTCCGTCATAGAAGACACTAGGTTGGTCAGGCAGGACTTGCCCTTGGTGAAGCCATGCTGGTTGTCTTGCATCACTTCCCTGACCTCCATGTACCTTAACGTAGTTTCCAAGAGGTTCTGTTCCATGATCTTCCCAGACACAGAGGTGAGACTGACAGGTCAGTAGTTCCCAGGGTCCTCCTTAAGTCACCAAGGTACTACTACACTATTGTTCCAGTATGGTACTATAGATATATTGGGCATGGGCCTGGAGACAATGCAGTAGAAGTAAAATAATGTCCAATAATCTTCACTCCAGAGAACGAATGCAACTGTTAGTACTGTTAATAGTCAAGGTCTGCTCTCTGCTAGGTGCAAGAGGAAAGCTATAGAGCTGTGTGGTCACAAAAACCTGAGTGTCAATACAATGTGCATATTGTGTAAGCTAATGGAGGGATGAAGTGTCCTTCATCTGTGCTGTAACAGATGTCCAAGCTAAATTGTTGCTTTTCATGTTTCTCTTTCTCTAAATATCGACAATTCAAGCATAATGAAGCAAGTCCAATTGCAGGAGCATCTAGAAATATATTTCATACAGACTCTCCCAAAAAGCTATTGAGTCATTCGAAAAATATCAGACAAAGTTACTTTATTTCACCTTGTTTTGGGGGTAGCTTTGCTTTGTCATTTGGCTCTATTGTACCTTTATGAACAGTTTAAAACAAAAATAATACAAAATATTAGAGAAATTTCCTTAGTTTGGACACGTTGCTATCACATGTTTCATCCATTTAAAATCTACTACTTCAGTGTAAAATACCACTAGTTTATTTCCAGACTAACTTAAGAAAATATTTACAACAAAAATAAACAAATCCCTAACTCAATATTTTTTATGTCTTACTACTACTAGCAGTTCATTTTCTTCCCTTTCAAACAATAAAATTGCATGTCCTCTGCTGCACTGATTATTGGCCTAAATTCATTTGACTACTCTAATGAACAGGGCAGGATTATTAATCATTGTCTCTTGGACTGATTACTACTTGGCTGTTTCCCAAAGAGTTACCCATTATATGAACAACGAAAAGGCTACTGCCATGGATAAAAGACCCTAAGATATGGGAAGACACAGAAAAGATGGGATCTAAAGGAAACTTGCAGCTTAAGTTTTCTTCTAACCCTGCCTATTTTTAAGGCACAATGCATGTTGTCTCATGACTTGTTTAAGATATGCCAAGAGAACCACTCCCAGGAGTTGTTTGTTTCTTTGACTGTCAAAGGAGTCTCAGTCCCTCACATGTTAACCCTCACATCTAAAGCACGGTCAGTTGAATTCTATCCATGAGAGAGTCTTCTGTGTTACTAGGCTCCTTTCAAAAAAGAAACAGATAAAATGAGAATACACTTCTATTCTGAGACAAATTTACACATTTCTTTGGCTCAAATAGAATAAGACAAGGTACCTAGAGGTGAATGGAAATGCAGTTTTTTCATTAGCTATGATCTGAGATTTGCAGGGAAGTGATTTCTTATAGGAAGAAGCATTCTGTAACTATGGTAAAAAATGATCAAAAGATCTGAATCTTTCCTATTCATATAGAGGACTGATATTTAGATATTACAAAACATAACTGATATTAATTAACATAACCACTGATGGTGGTTAACACTTTTGGATAAAGATGCATTACAGAGTATAAGTTCTGCCAAAATTTTGATGATAAAACCTCTTAAATCAAGATGACTCACTGATCTTTTTTGACATGATGTTTTTGTCTTTGATCTAGATTCCCAGGATTTGGGGGGTTATGTGTCCCAGGAGTTTGTTTTTCCTCCTTTTTTCTAGGCCCCAAGTCTGCCTGCTATTATTCCTACAACATCACTCTTTTCTCACTGTTAACAGTTTCTGACCCTCCATCTGATTTCCCTGATTTTATGAAGCTCTTTCATAAGGGGAAAAAAAATTAAAAAGTTTACTAATGCTTGCTAGGAAGAATGAAGTCCACCTTAACATGGAGATTTGAAATGCTCTGAATAGTGCAGTCTTGTCTTTTACTCCCACTAGCGCTGTTGAGCCACTGACCAGTGTTGGATGCTACATGTTGAGATATGGTTTTATTGTACATTCCACGTGGAAAACCATGGCCTTTAAACTCCTTTTTTTATCCATTATTAACTGAAAACTGGACTTCTGGGTTGCCGTTACAAAGCAGTTCCGAGCAAGAAAGGACAAAGAATGACAACATTGTCTTCTACTATCCTTGAAAGAGGATATCACCCTGAAAGAAGAAATCCCTACTGATACAAAGCCTTTCTTCTTCCTCTACAATTAATACCCTAGCAATTAGTCAGACTCATATCAACCCAGAAATACAATTCAAAATATATATTTGCATAGACCATGAAAGTTCATTACTTGTAATAAGAGACTTACATATAGAAAGGAGAATATGCATGTCATATTTTTTGGAAAACCACACAACATTCAAGACAGAGAAACCTCTATTCATTCTATTCCCACTCTCGTTGGTCTCACTGTAATAATAATTTATAATTTGGCTGGAGGATAAATACTAGCCAAACATACATCTACTTTTCTATCATGAAGATGTAGGGAGTACTCTCTTTAACTGCCTTAACAGTTATGCTTGGTAGCCATACGCTTGATAAACTGGATTTCTAAACAGCTATAAAATGTCTTTTAATGCTGTTACCCAAGGGGGGGAAATGTGTTTTTAAACTCCTGTAGTGAACATTAGTTATCAAATTGGACAAAAGCACAAAATCAGAAAACAACAGAAGAAAAATAATTTATGCATATTTGCTATTAAAATTTATTATGGCTCCCAAGATAGTCTGCAATAACAAGATGTTGTCTTTTTTTCAGATTGATGAAAAAACAATCAAAAATCCCACAAAACCTTAAGCTGGTGAGAGCACCTCTTTGAAAAATGTTATTTTTAAAGATTAGCAAATCAATATATGCTTCAATAACTGCTTATACCCCTAATATTACAGTTTTCCTGCTTATTTTTACCTGACAAAGTTAAGCTTTGAGAAGGCTTTTATTTTAATTCTAGTGTATGAGGGATACGCTAACACAGTTTACCTCTTGGTAGCAGATATTTAAAATATCAACACAAATGTGACTGTGATAGTCTAGACTCAAGCCTTATTTCTTAAAGTTTTGCAATGAATTCTTCATTCAATATGTGGTTGCTTAGTAAAAGCTGAAGTACAGTTAGCCTGAATTTAATAGCTAAGTGTTCATCTGGAGTGAATCATTGACTTTGATGACATTATTGACATGAATTGATTCACTTTGGATTTATGGATAAGTAATTTAGATCTTAATCTAGCCTACAAAATGTATTCTAAAAAGGGGAGGGTGGGACAGAGGAATTAATCTCACTTAACTATGGGCATGTAACTGAAGCATATAAAGTATAAGTCTAATATTTCTTCTGATTCTCTGGAATGGCAGGACAAGAATAAACTCATGATCAGTCTTAGGAATAATCTGTTTTTCTTCACAGATCATACACAAATCCCAGAATGAAAAGTGCCATAATGTAAGTATATTTGTTAGATGCTTAAATTTATATGATGCTTTTTATTCACATCATAGCAATTATTGGGTCAGTGAATAGTAAACATTGATGCTGTCACTCAGTCTTACACCTGGGTGCTTATTGGATGTTTATAGGTACAGAGAGTCATCTCTGGACCTGTTGTTTCTTTCTCTATATGTGCTAACATTGTAGTTCAAGGTCTGAAATAAAGGTTTTTCATTGTAGAAATCATTCACTCAAAGTATCTTGAATTGAGCATTAAGATATTTTTTTTTCTGTAAAAAAAGCTCTGACATTGGGAATAAACATATCTGTAGGATATTAAAAAAAACCCAACCCTATTACTAATGGAAGAGACTTTTATGTCATTTAGATACTCTTTCCTTAGTTAAGTGATGTTCTCAGTGGTTGTGGTTGGATGTAGTATTAAA
>VXAK01023778.1:0-10414 GCA_013399435.1 Arenaria interpres | reverse complement strand
TGAATGATTGGTTGGTACTATCACATGCTAGACCTGTTCATGGAGCTGTGAAGGGAGTGTGGGGCATAAAACAGAGGTAAAATCTTTAAATAAGAGAAGCATTGACTTCAGATGATCTTCAAATAATGCATTTGCCCTGACTGAATGATGGAAACCAAATCTATTATATCTGAAAGGAGAAGCAAAAGAAGATGATGAGAACATGAAGGAGTTCTCTGAGAAAAGTTTTTTCCATGAAATTTGATTCCCTGGCTTCATATACTAATATGTCTATCATATTTAAGGCATCAAGATTTCCTGCAGCTTTTAAAATCAATGTTTTTTTGGTAAATGTTCAATGTGTAAGTTCAACACACATTACATAGTTTGTTCCTTTTATAATCTTATTCTAACCTCCCTCTATCCTATCCTATCCTATCCTATCCTATCCTATCCTATCCATCATTTTGCCATTTAATAGCTATTTAGTAAGTCCTTACTTTGTTTTATTAGAAAGCATAACTAATTAAAAAAGATAAAGAGGAAATGGGCGAAACTAGTGAATAAAACATGCATTGCTAATATGGAAGTGGGTTGCTCTATACAGTGTCAGTCAGCTGAAAATACCTATGCTTACAGAGCCTATGGACTGGGAAGCACTTACTGGAAGTTTGCAGAAGCTCAGCATCAGCCGTAAATTTTTTGCAGTAGTCCTCTGGCAGAATTCCACCAGTTTCCCATTAGAAATGAACAAGGGAAAAGATCAAGGTATCATCTCCTAAGGCACCAGGTGACACAAGCAGAATGTTGTTTCCTGGTTTTATTCCCAAATAAATGCATTTTTAAAAGACATCCTTACATTCTAAAAAAAGGCTCAGATTAACTAAAATTGACTAAAAAGAAGGTTCTTAAGTCACTAAATTAGTTTGCCCCATCTAATTAGCTTATGTAACATAGCTAATTAGCTTACACAATGTAATCAGCTTATGTAATGCCAAAATTCTGCCTTTCAAAACACATTTTTTTCTATTATGCTTGCAACAATTTGGTAGTAGCATGATAGTGAAGACATACAGTTTCTTAATGCATAAAGTATGATTTTTTGTTGATAGAAGCTTTTGTAAAAATATTTGGTATTTCTATGTTATGCATACTCATCTCTATTTTTAAGCATAATTTATACAGAGGAAGTAAACTTAAAATATGGCAATGCACAATAATTATAAAGGAATGCACAAATATACAGAACCTCCTTTACTCTTCTTACGCTTAACATATAAATATACAAGGTTGAGTTGTCAAAGAATATTAATTCATGTTGCTCTTTATTGTTTCATGCACATTTATAGTCTTAAAAATTTTGTTTCTTGGACAGCTTTTTCTTTTTAAGGTAGTGGACAACATGCTCATGAAACATAGCTTGGTGCTGTCCTGAGCAAACACAGATCTGAAAGCTTTTCAAAAGATGACTTGAGAACATGTTTGCAAATACATCTGTATATTCTTACTAATAGGACTTAGTCAACTAACTTGACATAAAGGATTCATGTTTGTATCTGAGCTTCCAACTTCTCAGTTCCACATTGCTGAGCTTCTTATTTCCTCTATGTCCTAAAAACCTGAATACTTTTCCCATAAGCACTCAGGATCTTCTTTGTTTTTTTTTTTTTTTTAAATGTTGGAGATGAAGCCACAAGCATTTAAGTAGATGCAACAGAAACACGTCTGTATCTTTTCTAGAGCTACTGTTTTGTTACACTTAGGTTGATTCTGAACGCTCATTGCAGGTCTAGCAGCTAGACAGTGTTTTATTTTTAAAAGGCTGTGGACATATTGCCAACTTGTCTGTAATGATCTATCATGACAGTGGTAACCCAGGAGCTTCCTTGCCATGCTTGTACTGAGGCATTAAGTATAGGAGGAAAGTTTGTTATTCACCAAACTGAAGAATGTTTTACATAGGGACTTTCTTTTTAATATGCTTCACTCATTATTAAGAAAGTAATAAACTGTGACAAAGGTTTTAATTTTTTTTTGAGTGAAAAATAGAGAATCAAAATATTGTTTGGTAAGTCAACTATGCAATGTAGTTCAAAATGAAATGCCAAATACTTCGTACACAGTCTAGGAAAGAGCTTAATTTTCAAGGTAACACTAAGGAAAATCATAATTGAAAAATTTAACAGAGAGTGAGCTAGAAAACTACTATTACATGGGAGATGTTTATTTTCTAGGCATTTTGAATGGTGTTTTTTAGAAAGGTCCCAATATGATAGGTGCTATTAAGCATTTCAGGAAAATAAGTTCTCCAGAAAAAAGATAAGAAAAAAAAAAAAAAAAGAAAAAAAAAAAAGAAAAAAAAACAATACATCCAAAAAAAGCAGAAAAAAAATTACTCCAAAAAAAAAAAAAAAAAAAAAAAAAAAAAAGAAAAAAAAAAAAGAAAGACAAACAATATATCCAACAAAAGCAGCAAAATTAAAATGTCCTGGCAGAAGTGAGAACTGAGGTTGAATATGATGGATGTACCATAAAAGAGAAATACCATGCACTAAGTTCATGTAATATGAAACTACACAAAGAACAAAGTACTTTTTTCCTAACAACCTATAGCTGTGCGTTGTCACTAGATTATATGTTACCAGCTATAATGACCAAAGCTAAGATACAGAATCTCCTTACACTTCTTACACTTAACATATAAACATACAAGGCTGAATTATCACAGAACAGTAATTGATGTTTCATTTTGTTGTTCTAAGTCAGTTTGAGGTTAAGCACATGCTTAGAAATCTGGCTGAGATGAGACCCTAGTAACTGACTTGAAATTGCACATTTTAAGTGGTATAAATAAAAAATTTGGAATCAGTATAACAACATCTGCCAGACTTTGTAATAACAAACTCAGTAGGAACACATTCAGGAGTGGATGACGGCAGCAGAGAAATTGCCGAACTTAATTTTTTATTTTCTTTTATCAAGTTTAATCCACTGGCTTTGTCACTGGGGCAGTAGTATTCATTTACCAACCACCAGGTTATTATTAGATGTTCTAAGTTCTACATAAATTCTGAACAGAAACTCCTAAATAAATCAGTATTTTCAAGAGTCACAGATGAAGACACTTACAATAATTCAGGGTATCAGGTTCAATGTGATTTTGAAATCTAGATTTCTGCTTGAAACACATTAAAATATGTATTGCATTATTTGACAAATAATTAACCAAAGAGTTAAGTTAAAGTAATAAAACCATACAAGTACAGAATTTAATGGAAAAGTTAGTCTTGCCCTTCCTTTCCCCTCTTGCTCCCACAGCACACCATCTACCACTCTTTCACATTGCAGTTGAAAGCTTGCTTTTCAAATTATACTGATGTAGCAACAAAAGTCAAAGTATGCATTTAAATGAAGATGTTTTGATAAGGTGAGACCCAGAGTTCTTAAATTAGGTTTCAGCAACAGATTCATTTTAGACTGAATTGACATTTCATTGCTAAATTAGTCTTTTTTCTGTCATGCTGGAACTGAAAAGGTTAATGAGAACTTGCAATTTAGAGGAGAAAGTTACTTGAAATATTGATTTTGTCCTTGTTTAAGAGACCCTGTGCTGCCTAGCAGGGGGCTGTGTTTCTAAAGTCTGCCTATGGAGCATTTTACCAGCATCAATCATAACTGCATGCGAAGTCCTCTTAAGTCTCTGTAGATGTGTAGTAGCAGCAGGGCCACCTGAGTAGTTTCTCACCACCTACAGTTTGCCAGTCCCGTTTGTCTCCAAGGGGGTACACTGATAATTCTATGGAAAGAGTGGTAATTCAGTTGGAAATTACCTTCAAAAGTGACATACCAGCCTTCCATCTTGACAAATGTTGCTTTAATTGTGACATACGGTGGGTTAACCAGGAGTGGCTAAGTCAGTGAAAAATACAAGCACATAACACTCCAAAAAAGAAAAGGAGTATAAGATCTTTTTATGTTCATTTTAGATAGAATACAAACTGATGGTAACATGAAATACTACATTATTGGCTAACCTTACAGGCCATATTCAAAATATATGGATTGACTATGAATGGGGCATCTAGTCTTTCTACAGAAAGTCAAGAAATATCAGAAAACTAATGCCGTGTTTTTTACTCTAATCTAATAGTGAATTAGGAAGAAAAGCAATTTGAGGATTTGAGGATTGCATTTAGAAGTCCCTATTCTTCCATGAATGCAGCCCTGCAATCTAGAATACACATGCAAGCAAGAAATTGCAGATTTGGCTCTTACTTTAACCTTGTTTCTAAAGAAATGTAAAATAATATAAAGAGAAGATCTTGTGGTACATGAAAAACTTTCAGGAAGGACTTCCTAAAAAAAGCCCCAATGGTACCATGTCTCAAAGACCCCAGAACACTCTAAATGTGCGAAGTGCCTGCTGCAAGGTAATTTTAGACCTGATTTTTAAAACTATTATTAAGTTGTATACATCTACCTAAGATGTTTCAGTTAGAGACATAGGCACAGTAAGTATGCTACAGGATCAATGAAAAGATGAGCTCTTCCATAGGGTGATTCAAATTGTAGCTGGGCTGAAGTTTGTAATTTATGTCCATGATCATATAGTGATAGCAGGGCAATTTCAATCCTAATTTAGATTCCTCAGAAGGCTGTCTAACTTTCCATTAAATTAATCCACTCTTTTCTGCCAAACAACACCCTTCCTTTTCTGTTTATCTCCTTGTGGATATTAAGAAAAAGAGCTTGTATACATTTGTCAAACCCCACAGCTGGGTATTTCTCATTTATGTAGATACAGGGGGCTTTTAGTCTTAAAAAGTGTCTGTTGGAACAATTTTGGAGTGCCCCCTACTACACTCAAAGAGGCATAGAAATGCAGCAAGAGAGAGAAAGACAGAGAGTTAGAGTGAGAAAGACACCTTCTTTCAGAAAAGCGGTCTTTTCCCCTGTGACATGTCAAAGATAGATCTGCTCTTTTCTTCTGTTTTGTATTAGGGGAGTCAAGGCTGACTGTATTTCCCATAGGAAAATGAGGTATGATAAGTATGGGAACAACTCTGATGACTTTACATTCATGAAACCTGAACTCTCTTCAGGCATATGTTTCAAAGCTACTGTGTCTGGGGGAACAAATTCTGCTAGGAACAGGAAAAAACCCCTATTTGACAAGCTAAATATTAGGAAGTACTTTAACTGCTTGTGTATACTGGCCTTTGAAGGTTTACTACAAAACAAGTCATTGAATAACAAATATATAAAACATGTATGTATCAATATATATGTATATCACATACTTATCTGGGGAGGTCAAAGAAGACCAACAAGCAATTGTTGATCAAACAATGATTGGTCAAATAAATTTCAAAATTCTGTTGTTTTGTTTTCTTTTCTCAGATTCATATACCATTAATAGCTACCAAAGATCAATAATTTCTCTGGAATCAGGGTTCATCAGACAGTTATAAAGCTGGGCATGACATGACTTGCTCCCCAACTCTACCGTGTATTAAATTGTTTCACAAAAATATTTCGTTGCTGAAAAATAAGGGACTGAAGATTGTAACACTGAAAAGCCAAATGTTAAGATCTGGTTCTCCGAGCAAGATTGTGCTTTAAAAGTAACTTAAGAAAAGCTTTGCCTTTTTAAAATTTATTCTTTGTCGTTATTTTCCACATCATTGCATCTCATGTTGCAGAGAACTGAAGCACAAAAAGTCTCAGTGATGCTGACTGAGACAGTGACTCATTGGTCACTCACTAATGGCTTTTGTTCAGTGAAAGCCTCAGTGATGGAGCAGAAGAACAAAGAAATATATCTGTCACTCTGTGAGGGACACAGTGTGAGAACCCTGGCCTGGGACCTAACAGGCAGTCAAAAGATGTTTCAAGAAGGTTCATTTTACTACATTTCAAGCTGAAGCCTGATTCAGGCTTAAATGCTGCCTTTAGGTATAGTCCTAAGCACGGGGGAAATGAGAACATATAAAGCCCCTTGAGGCATAGCTGAGAAGTACCTTTAAGGTTATTCAAAAGACATGACTTTTCTGCAGCACAATTCCCTTTTATGCTGGAGTGAGAGTAGTGTCTTTATTCAGCTTACGTCTGCCTAACCCTGGCTGGCCTTAGACTGGAAAAGCTTTCTCACCTTAAAGAAAATCTAAGTGCAGGGGTTTAGGTGGGGTTTAAGTTACCTAGATATAATCTGAATACATAAAAGAAAGCTATGTGAATCTTTTCTGCACATGGTCTACCTTCAGTACTGGTGGAAAAGCATGGAGAGGTACTGTAGCACATAATGTGCATTTTCTGGTCTCTGTCATATGACTAATGTTAAAGCCCTAAAGATTTTCCCATCAAGGTGTCACAGGTCAAAAAAAAAAAAAGAGTAAATTGTGAATTCTAACAGGTGGCTAGTAATTGAAAGCATGTGTGCTGGGGGTGAATATCTGAAATCGAACTTTTGAATTCCCTGACAGAGCTTGCTACTTCCTGTCTGTGACCAGGACAGGCCGGTGGCATATTTTGATGGCAGCTAGATTAAAAGAAAATGCCCCATGCTGAACCCTCCAGGTAATAAAAAGGCACAAGACAGAATCACCGATTTGAAGGTTCATCATGAGTTACAGTTCTGCACATAGACTATTAGACTGGGAAGAGGGGGGTTTTCAGGGGCCTAGAAAGAATATCTAGTGCCCAAGAGAAGGGTTCACCAAAATCAAAATTGGCTTCAGAAACATGAGGGTGAAGCTCCTGACTGGAGGTAGGCTCCTGGAATTGGGGAAACCTCCTGGAGATATGGCAGATGAGCAGAGATTAATGCTGGGACAGGCCAGGGGCCACGAACACTAATGCCTGAGTCAGGCAATGGTGAGCAATGGCACAGCAGGAAAGGACACAATTTTCTACCCAACTGCCCCAGTACAGCAGCCACATCACCATGGACAGTGGAGGGAGTGGATGCGCAAGACAATAAGGTAGGGTAAACACTATCACCTTCTTCGTTCTTAAATAAACTCCAGTCAGCTAAACAAGGTGCTAGTATTCAAATGTGCTAGTATTCAAACCTTCATCACCTCAGCAGTTGTTACAGTAAGCAGGAGTGCACCAGTAAGAAGACAATAAGGTTTTTTTTCTTGTTTTTCCCTTCAGTGAGCCATTTCAGGTTCCTTGATATGTGTCCGGAAGAAGCTCAGATCTGTCTTAATCACTGCAGCACATTGTCATTGGAACTGTCATATCCTCAATTAATTATTTTAAAGGATCTGCTACATTACTTCCTAAGCAAGAGAAAGAAAGAATGTTCCAGCTACTAAAAAGTGCATCTTAGACCTGATTTACTGCTGTATTATTCTTTAGGATGTTTTCTGTCTGGAAGTAAAACAGTCCGTAATGTCCCTTATCCCACTGCCCCCCACTCCAACACGTACACACAAATAGACACCGAATCTTTTTCTGTGACTTGATCTCTATGATTTTTCTAATTTGTGTTCCTCACAAAATTAACCATTTTTAATATTAATACCTTCACTAAAGTATTTTAGAATAAAGAATGAAATCTATATGTCACCCTTTCAATCTCCGTTCTTGCTAACCTCATTTTTTGTGCCCAGTTACATTAGGACAAGAAGGGGTGTTGTTTTTAATTTTTTTTTTTTTTTTTTTGGTAAACTAGGTAAACTGTTGTGGTAGATCTGGGTCTGTCTGTGCAAAATACTCTGAGTCTCAGTTCCCTCTTTTCCTGGCAGAGATGACTTCTCAGAAGTCCCAGCATTTGCAATATCAGTGTGTTGTTAATATCTCTTCTGTAAACTCTTAAGTGAATCTGGCAGTTGGTAGTGATTATTAACCTTGCACTGAACCAGCAATTAATCTGTTCATGCTGCAGAGGAAGAAGAAAGAGAGAGAGAAAGAATGAGACCGCACAAACTTGCCTGCTGTGGCTCAGTGATTCTGGTGAATCTGAGTACCCTGATCTGATATTGCTTAAACACATTAGTATTCTCTATCTAATCTGCAGATTTAATTCATTACATACATCATTTCCCCATAGCCTATACACCCATTTGTAATTTCCATGACATATTTTTCATCTGCATGCTTTAGCTTTGGCAGAGAAAACATAAAGTTAGGAAAAAAAAGATTTGATAAATACATATTTAGTGGTGTGTGAAGTAATAGCAGAAAAAACCTAAGCCTTTTTCTGCCCTGCTGCATTCTGCTGCATCATATTGACTAGGGAGTGAAGCAAAATTTGGCTCCATATACCTTAAAAATGATCTTATTGCTGTTGGCATTTCGTTGAACTTTAAGGAAGATGCATTATTACCTTACTGTCATGCCAGAAATGAGTAAACCCAACGCGTTTTCCAACATTCTTTGGCTTACTTTTGGGTGGGAAGACTAGTTCTAAGGTAAGTAATCTATGACTGCATCTTCGTCTAGTCCAATGCATTTGTTAGCTGCAGGACAAGTCAGAGATCATAGCACCTAATGCCAAGGGTGCAAACTAATCACGGTTGTAGGAGTTGCTGCATGGGGCCAGTGAACAAAGTCCAGAGATCTGTCTCCAGCTGTCACCATCACCAGTTGCCCACAGATGAGGGAAGACGAGGGAAGGACAAACATATAAAGAAAAATTATTTTCCTGATTACCATTATCCAGCAGTTTGTAGCTCTTGGCTTGCCTGATACAAAGGATTGAGTTTTCTGCTATGAGCTTGCCCAGTCCTTCTCTAGACCTAAACAAATTTTTAGCGTCTCAAATATCCTGTGGCTAATTGTGAAACCTTAACCTAAACATTGTGTGAATATTTTTCTTTGTTGTTTCTTTATTTCAAAAATAGCAATTGCTAATTTCATTATGGCCTCCAGTTCTTTTTACAAGATGGAATAAAAAAAATTATTGACTCTATGCCCGTCACGATATTTGTACAGCTCCATCATACAACCTCTCAGTCAGTTTTTTCCCTGGCTGAGAAGACTTAGCCTATTCAATCTTTGCTTGTTGAGAAGCTGTTCCATACCTTTTATCTTTCTTGTTGCTGTGTCTGAGATTTTTCCTATTATGCTATATTCTTTGTGAGATGACGGGACCAGTTCTGCATATAACATTCAAGATGCTGACACACACTGAAATTATACGGTGGATGAATGTGTAATTACATCCTTTCCTCTCCACTTACTGCAAGTTTTTCTATCAACCTCAGACACCTCTATGCAACTCGCCTTGCTCTGTGAAAATAAACACCTTCCAGGGGTAATGATTTAGGTACTCTGTAAGACTGCTAAAGCCATTTGGTACCTCTAGGTCTCACCTGACTTTATAGGTAGTATATCTTCATAATATTCCACCATGACTACATGTGTAATTGTATTCTGCACATCTTATGTATTTTGCCTCTTTGCAAGTATGAGGCACCTTGCAGAATTCTCTTTAGCTGTAAGAAGATACATTTACATTCTTTGATCACCTCATTTCTTCTGATGTCCCCTTGCTTGTTGATATATATTATCACGTAATCATTTGCCTGATTGGTCTTGACATTGCAGGAGAGATAAAGGAACCATCTTTGCTTCTAGACTGCTGAGTCCCTTATTGTTATTATTCTGGGGTTTTTGATGAACTATTTTCTGCAGTTCTTGTGGTTAACATTTTTGTTTCTAAGCCTCAGCGAATTCCATCTGAAGTCTTCCACATTACAGATCTAGTGAAAAATTTTCAAAGCTGATCTTTAACTGAAGAATTTACTAATCATAATTTATTAAAATGGTATTAAAATTATTTAGAAAACAGATAACTGAAGAAGTGTCTCAATACTCTCAGTTCATTAAAAAACTCAGATTATTTCAAAATAACTTATGATAGTTAACTGGCATATGGGGTGTGATTTGAAAGTAGAAAAAAACTTCACATATTTTGATGTGAAAGAAGATTTGTAGGGAGCACAAATGTTTGTAATTTGTCCCATTTCTATACAAAAATGAAACAAAAAAGCCCCAAACCCACAGCCCCTGTCTTCCAGTAATAATGACAGGGAGAAATCCCTCTTGGAGGGCCTTCTTTTGCCCATGTTTGTTATAGATCTGAAGTGATATCAAGAGATGTGGCAACACTGAATATATTTATGCCAAACATTTCAGATAACAGAAGCCATATTGAGTTTTAATGGTTGCTATAGATGGGTCCCGGAATCAGCACAAACTGACACATATATACAAGCATATATATATATATGTACATGTACAAACAACTCTCCCACCGTCAGTTATAACCCTGAAGTTAATACTTGCTTCTGGGCTCTTACACAATTGAGCTAGTGACTTTCTAGTTATAAAGACTGCTCCTCAGTCATTTTTGTTCCTTGGGATGCCTGCTCCCTGTTTATTCCTCTCAGTGCTTGCATTAGCAAAATAGAATCATAGAATGGTT
>VXAK01023769.1:1947-12732 GCA_013399435.1 Arenaria interpres | reverse complement strand
CCTGTAGTTCATTTTGTTATTTTCACTCTTGCAGTACAAATACTGGAGTTATTCTTAACATTTCATCTGGAAAACATATATAAATCAAATGCTCTGTAATTTTCCCTGCCTATCCCTAATATTTGTAACCCTGAGTCAACATTTCTGCTGTTCGGAGAAAGTAATAAATAAGTAAGCAAGTGACACCCAGTATGAAGAGTCTTATCCAGCTATGAAGGCAGAATTAGCTGTGGTATTGGAGGAATAGAAAATGAAGCTTTTTTTTCCCCAAATTGTTCTGTATATATTGTTGAATATATTTTTTCTGAATTCCCAGGCCATCTGGATGGATTTTTTCTTTTCTCCCTCTAAATTTTCTACTCTGAATGACTATATTTGTAATCTTAAATCATGCAGTGCAGCTATTCTTTATGTCATATTGATCTATATCTTTGTTTATAATTAATAAGTGTGGTAATTTGAAATTCAAATGTGTTCATGTGGTTTCCTTACATTATAAGTGTTATATACAACACAGATAGAGAAGGTGAGAATCTATTCTAGGAAGACAGGAAAGAAAAAAAAAAACAAAAACAAATGCAGAAGTGTAGGGCTAGAAATTATAAAACTATGTCATGTAGCACTTGAACACTCAGTGAAAAGCTTTCAATGTCTTTGCTGGGGGAACGCTGGATTATTGACAAATGAGTGAAAGACTTGACCAATTATAATGAGAGGTTTGAACAATAATAGCTAATTAAATTATTGATGATATAACAAGCAGGCAGATTCGGTTAGGGGCTAAAACCTATAATCAGCTGCACATCTTAATGACTCAGTTAACCAGGAAAACAGGATACTTTCAGAGATTGTATGGACTCTGCGAAACAACCTGTCCCAAAACTACTAATGTCTGCAGAGCTTTGTCATTTTTACAAATAGCATGGAGAAAACCGAAGATATTACTTTACAGGATTTGATGGCAGAAAGTAATGAAGTCAAGCGTATAACAGTTTAAAGTATTGTGCAAGCAATAAAAATCTGGTTTAAAATTAAAAATTAGAAAATAGCTGTTGGTGATTGAGAGTGATTTGACTCTGAAGCAAGCATACTGTTGACTACATATATCAGAGAGCTGCGACAGTGTCATGAACCCTCTGCAGAAAAAACTATGCTTTTACCATAAAGCTACCATAGAAAACCCTCACTGTGTGTGTAGCTGAATGTCAGGCATGGTTTCATGATGTGTACACTTCAAGAGCAAAATTATAAAAAATTAGGGGATAGAGAAAATATACAACTCTGCAAAATGTAACTACTGCCCATTGAGAACAATATCAGAGATCTGTAGATTCACCAATTTGCAAATGATAATATAGGGGGCCCTGAGAATACTGTAATCATCTAAACACTGGTGGGGCTGTTAGCTACATCAAGTTAGCCCTATATCTCCATCTTGTAAAACAGTATTTGGAATCCAGCTATTTCAGCTTGATTTCCTCACACTCTTCCTAACATACGCAAAACAAATATGCATTGTTGATGAGGATGTTTTTTGCACCATATTTCATTCACTGGGAATGTGTGTGATTGGTGATAGATCAAATTTCTACACTCCATCTATGGAAAGCCATAAGAAATCCTAATTGCAGAGAATATTTCCCATAATTATATGCCATAAATCTTACCTTTCTAATAATGGCCTCTATCTGCTGTAGGAAATGTTCTTGGGTTCACCAGATCAAAGATCATTGAAAATCACTGCCCAGTACTGATGTTTCCCTCAGGAAAGTGTAATGATCAGATGATGTTAAATACACTGTAATATGCTCTTTTGTTAAGAAAAATAATTAGAGTTTCCCATATCGATATCATGACTCTATGGCCAGCCACAGATAGCTTATGTACTTTCTAAACAATTTTTCTCTAACTCCTAGACACACAAATATCCGACCACCACTCCAATCTCAGTGTATTTTTTAACAGAAACTCTCTCTCTTCCAAAACATTCAACCTGAGGAGAGCAACCAACTCTCCATCTTTGGTCTTGCATTTCCTTATAGGCTTTTATTGCCTCCAAGCCAAAGCATCATTTCTAAGCAGCTATTCACTGATTGATAGGGAGGAGTAGTTTGTCTCTCTCTATTGCCTTTGGGTGGATCTACTCAAGGCACATTCAAGCTTCATGCCTTTATGGACAGATCTAGACTGTGATCTACTACCTGTGTGTTGGAGTTTCTTTAACTTGAGAAACAGATGATTTGATCCATTTTACAGATAGAGTTTGAGCTGGCCAGTAAGCAGCTTGAACGGCTATGGACATTTGGTTTAGGTCCCAGCATGCTGGTACAGACTCAGGCATGACGCACAGACAGGTTTCATTCCCTCACTAAAAGCAGTCAGTACCCTGCTTCACATCTGTCCATAACCTTTAGCTCCACCTTGTCATTTATGAAATCTCTCAAATACCTCTCTTCCTTTCCTGCCTATGGAATAAAAATCTGACCATGCTGGAGGAAAGCAGCTTGCCTTACCACATGCAGTTCAACCTCATCATGGACAATCCAGAAAAAGGGCTCATAGAAGAAGGTCTGGGGGAGGCCCTACACTCAGACAAGTATTCTGAACTGATTCTGAACTAATTTAATATTACAGTATGTATACAGCAGGGAATTGCTATTTTATCTGGAACACAGACAGTCATATATCCATGTCTTCACTTTCCTGAGAACATGGTAGCAGTAAAATCAAGGAACATCTGGTTTCCTACAGTCTGCTTATCCTCGGCCATTTAATCTATTGATTTCAATAGGAAGTGACAACAGTGCTCACTGTAAGACACTCTACTGAAGGAGGGTTTCTTCAGGATGGTGGATAGAAATCATACACGTCAGCCTTTCGCCATTTTATCTATTGTCTTCAATAACATTATCACATGTGCAGATGGAGACTGTTCAGAATGGATGAAATTAATTCATCATTTCTTTATTCATTGATTCGGTTGTTACTCTTTGGCAGAATCTTCGCTGTTTCCTAAGATTTGGTTGGAAGTTAATCAGAAGGCTATCTGACACTACACCTTTGTGCATCAGGACTGAGACATTTTCCAGGCGTACTAATGCACATATAAGGAAAAATTATGGATATAATTTAATTTTAATCTCTATATGATGAAGGGCTTTTATGTGGAATTCTGACTTTGGAGTCTGTTGGGAATGTTTGATTTCCATTTTTACTGTAAGTTACTGAACTTGCCTATTTTTTTGCATTCTGCATATGGAAGTGTCTTTTCAGATTTTTTGGCTGTTTAGAGTTGCTAGAGTTGTCCTTCAGAAAAAAAACAACAGGGAATTGTAGCTACTGAGAGTGGCCGAGGAATACAACTGCTGATCTTGTAAGCACATGGACCAACAAGCACAACATAGTGCCTGTTTCTGTGCCTCCAACTCAAAGTCCTGATAATTAGTTCTGAAGCTGAACATAATCCTATGATCCCAGTATCTTAGAGACTGGTTCTTTCTGCTGACACACTGTGACTGTCAGGATTAAAAGGAATTCTTTAACTAAGTTCCTATTCCTGAACAGGAAACAAAGATATGAATGTAATCTATATACTTTGCACATGAAAACTAGGACCTTAATCTTTTCTTTCCCTTCCAAACCGTATTTTTTCTAACTAGCATAGGACACTCTTTAGATGGCATAAGTCACTATTTGTTTGGAAAATACATTTTCCAAACCAGAGAAATATCTGCTGTCAAATTCTCATTTTGTATCAGTTTTTTTTTAAAAAAAAGGATGATAAATAAATATATTTTAGTTAGATTTTATCAGATGTCTCTGGTTTCAGTAGACTTCATTCCCTAGGCTTCTTTTTAGTCCATCTTTTTAAAACCAAAGTATCTGTCTAAACACTGTGTCAAAGGAACCATAGATTAGTTTGCAATTCTGTATCTAATACAAGTATTTTCAATATCATCTTACATCTTTGAATTGCATATCAAATATTTTGTGGATTTTAGGGAACAGTTCAATTTCTCACTATTTATGAAGAGAGCAAAAGAATGAAATGTAGATGGATGCAAGGATCAAATAATTTTGATAAATTATATTTTCTTGCTAAAAGAATATGGTAAATGAGAATGGTATTTGGTAAATATGGTATTTGAGAAAGTTCTTCTCTAAAACACACACTAATTCATAGCAGTTATTCCTATGTTTTCATATGCCTCATTTTCATGTTAGGTGAGTAAAACAAATATAACTTAAAAAAATATTACTACATGTTTCTAATTTGACAGTGTCCTCCAGTTCCATGATATAGATAAAATATCTTTGGAAACACTTCCAGTCTCTTCTGGTTTTCCTATCTGACTTCATTTACGTTCAGTTTCTTGATTTATATAAAAATATGTCAACTTGTCCTTCATGCAAGGGGTTCTGATCAGCATAAATGTATTTATGGGCTATAAACTTCTTTAGTGGAGAATATTATTCAAGCAGTAATACAGAAGAAAATAAAATATTTTATTCCACAGCTTTATTCACTTTTCAGCTTTTGAGATTTTATTGATTAAGATGCTGTACTTACAGTCCTGAGGGAAAATCCCTCTTTTAATCCTCTAAGCTTTATCAATTTTTTCCATATTGTTTTGGGTAGGACCTAAATCTAGGAAATTACTTTAAACTTGTGAGTAGTCTCTTCTCAAATAGATTATTCATGTGTCTAAAATTTAGCAGCATAAAAGTTTTCAGGCTTCAATTACAATAATCTAAGTATACCAGGCATGGAAATGGGGAAAGAGTTTAATTTCAAATTCCCTCCAGCAGGAATTGGGGTTTGATCAGGGTAGCTGCACCCTCTTCTGTGAGACCAACAACACCAACATCAGTTCCGCTGACTCTCTGCTACCAACATCACATTTACAGGTGTGTATATCAATTGGGAAAACAGTAAAGGAAGGTGTGGAAGAACTAAGTACATCTTATAAAGCCAAATAATTCCGGGATTTTTTTCTGTTAGTCTTGTTCTTTCTTTATCATTATTTACTGCAGATCTTGCAGTGATTTGGTAAGAAATTTGATAAGGAACCCAAAAGTCTTTTAATTCAAAGCAAAATAACAATCAAGTTTGTGATGCAGCTACATTGTGACTGTTCTAATATAATTAATATCCAGTGCATATTAATGATTCGCATCTGTGACCAAATTGGTTGTTAAGATTTATATACTGTAAGTAAGGAAAGCGCTGCAGCCTTTTATGATACCTCTGACATGTCCTGTCCTCCAGTTTGTTTCGTATTCTATTCAAAGCAGAGCTATTGGAGTGTCTGACACTGGTATCCATATAATCCATCTATCTATCTCAATACTTAAATAAATAGACAAAAAATTACACATATTTATGTGTGAATGTACACATATATATTTGCGTAGAGACATATACTGGGGGATGGAAGGAGCCACTTAGTTTTCAATTAACTAAAAGGCATCAGAACTGACCCAGTGTTTAGAGACTTTCTAGTTCACACCATTTCCTTGAAATCACAAGCCATAATGAACACAGTGGAAGCATGCTAAGTTTGCAGAGCTTTTCTTCTGCTTTCCCCTCCTCTTTTGTGAAGAGATTTTTTTTTTCAATTTAAGTGACTATTTTCTAATCTGAAGAAAGAGAACTGCCTTCAGAGAACATTAAATCCATCTGAAACACAATTCCATTGTCAAAAACTAAAAATATATTTACTGCTTATAACTGAGCTACAGAATCCAACATGTGACCTTTGTTATGGGCCTTACTAGAAATTCTTGTTTCATTTTAGGATGATATTCTGACTGAAAATTGTTGTGAGGCGACTAATTTTACTGACAGTGGAGTGACAGATCGAAATACTTTATGGAAAACTTTCCTTTCAGAATACAGAAAAGATAGATTTAAAATAAAAGTGTAGTAATTACATATTTTTAAAGAAAAAACATTGGCTGAGCAACATTTTTTAAGAGCAAGAGGTAAAGAAAACTTAGTCACACTTGAAATATGATGATATTCTTTCTTATTCCCATTTTGCACTCACAGAGTCAACATGATACATCCTTACAGCAATAAGAAAATGCTTATTTACCATATATTTTTGATTCAGGATCCATATATCTGGCTTATGTTCATGCTGTCATATAAATAAATATAGAACTATGACACATTTGCTTTTGATTGTCACTTCAGTATCCTTTTCACTAGAAAGCTAATCCAGGTTTACCAAGAAACTATAATTTTGGTTAGGCTGGGCTAACATTAGCATACCAGTAAATACCACGTGAACTGTACTTGCATGTTTTTTCTTCACTTTCAGAATTTACTACTATGGTTTCTATTATTTCCAGATGACAGGACATGGTGCTGAAAAGTATGGGAAAATACGGTTAAATTAATGGGCTTCCTGCAAACTAAATCATTCTGAATCATTGAATGTGGCTGCTGCATTATCGCATTGTTGCTTAAAAGCAAAAAGGCAAATTACAGCGCTGGAATTTCCTTAAACAGAATATCTGATGAACTGATTCCTGCAGAGGTGGAGAAATGTCATATATTCTTATGCTTGATGTACATGCCTTCTCCAGAAGATCTTTATATCTGTGACAAAGTCACGGGCAGTGAATTTATATTCCCACTGGTTATGTTACCATTATAACAACACATGTGTATAGAGATTTTATCTAGACTGAATGTTGTTCAGCTTTCTTCATTTAAAAGAGCTCAGATGTTCTTCAATAGATTAAAGCTCAAAATCAGAATACCTTTGGAACGAGAGGTTTATTTTGTTCACACAGGAAATTAAGACTAGCTGCTATTAATTTTTAGATATCAGAGGGATGCAAAAAAAAAAAAGACATACTGGGGTTTGTTAATTACTAGATCTTAGAAGTGTACCCACGTTAAATGGTAGGCTGTAACTGGTCTATAAAAACAAAATATCTTTAAAATACATTTTTAATTATTTGAATGCTTCTTGAGGAATTTATCTGTCCTAATTGTGACAGATGAGTGGGTCTTTTCTCTTAGATTTGGCGTACAAACCTGTTTTTCAAAAGAAATGCAACCATGTTCCTATAATTTTTTGTCTTCTTGTGTAACTGCAGATGCTAAAAGCTACTGATGTTCTAATATCTTTAAAAGGTGTTTTGAACATTATAGAGATGCCAAGGAGAATGCATGCTGTGCCTATGGGAACATTCTATCTATAGCTGGATTGACTGAGAAAACTCTGCATTTGCTGCAGTTTTCCTCTTGATTTTGTTACTATCTTCTGTCTTCAGTTATGTGGACCCTTGTACCTGTGTGAATTTAACTAGCCAGGTTGTGGTTCTGGTGCTTGCAGATACGTTACCGAATCCCGAATATAAAGCCAAATTACAAGGAAGTACTGCAGGCATCATCTGCTGATCTGCTGAAACCTATTGGCACTGACTGTAGGGTGTCTCCTTATCAGCACTCTCCCTGTGCATATGGTTTGTACAGAAGGAATGAAGTATACTTTAGAGCTGGCAGGAAGGAACTGTTGTCAATACCACTGTGAGAGAGCGCAGCATATGGTGATCCTGTCATGCATTCCTGCATCTCAGCTGGATTCTCACGTAGGAAAGCAGTATGCATTTGCCTCTTGGCTGCTGAAGGTGGCTGCAGCAGCTTCCGGGTAGACGTGGAATCGTGAAATGGTAGGGAAGCAACCCCAAGACATCATTTAGCCCATTGATTTGTCCAAGGCAGAATTACATAGCTCAGTGGTGACAGACATTTGCTGAGACTGAAGACACCACTGATGAACTTGTGAAGATACAAACTTCTCAAATTCAATTTCAATGCTTTACTAATCATATCTTTCTGAATCTCCTTTACATTAGCTTTTTTCCTACTTAAAATTAACACAGAATACTGTCAACTCTGCTGCTCCCTATAGCAAACTTCCCTGTATTTGAAAATGGTTGCAAACAGCTATTTAGTGTTACTGCCTCTCTGATGTTTCCCACTTGCATTAATACCTTGCACTTGTCATTATTAAATATCTTGTTTTTCTTTCAGATGGCACCTCCAATTTGTCTTGATTGTTTTGAGTTCTAGATGTATCCTCAGCTATACTGGCAGTCTTCCCACCCACGTACTATCTACACATTTAATAAACCCATACCACGGAACTAATGAGTACACTGACTCGGGACAGACCCCAGCAGAATTTCACTAATTAGATGCTTTTTTTTTGACACAGGACTCATTATAACTGCTTTCAAAATATGATACAATTAGCTTTGTATCCTTCTTCTGATATTTTCATTGAGGCCATGTTTGGCTCTTGAATATTATACTAGTAGTGCTGAAATCTTGCTGAAGTCAAGCTACGTATCAGCTGTTTCTCCTCTACCCATGTAGTTTGCTATCCTGTGAAAGAGAGAAATTAAACTGATTTGGCATTTTGTCTTGTTGATAAGATGCCAGCTGTTACTCATTTTTCTGTTTCTTTCTAGGTTTTAAAGAACAATTTGAGTAGCTCTTCCAGGATTTTTCTAGAAGCTGATTTTAAGCTGGTTAGTCTGCTATTTTCTGGCTTCTCCTTTTCCCATTCCCGTTTCTTCAAACTGTATGTTTTCTCGTCTCCCCATTCTAGCTACTTTCTTAGAGATAACAACAAATGATACTGCAAATTCATCAGCCAGCTTTTTAATTATACTGCAGTGAAGACCAGCTGTTTGAACTGTTTTGAGAACACCTAACATTTTGATATCGTTTGATCTGTTCCTTCCTTATTTGAGGAGGTCTGACCCTCTGTGACTTGTATTATGACAGCCTTAATGACATTTTCAGTAATAACTTGCAAAAAACTGTTGAACTCCTCACTTCTCCTAGATCAGTGCATAATAGCCCCCCACTACAGTATGTAATCAACCAACTCTTTCCTCTTATGGAAGGATTTCTTGTTATAATTTAGTTTCCTAGTTAAAAATTTTGGTTTTGTGTTGCATCTTCTTCTTATTCTCTCCCTATGTACTCATTCTATTTTTCAGATTTGACATCAGCAACCAGACCTAGTTTTCGCTTTATGTTTGAAATTCACAAAAAGACTATGATTTCATCAAACTCATCTCTTATTGCACCTTTAATCTTTCCTCTATAATAGTATATTTTGCACTTGTGACCTTGGTATTGTTTCTTTACAGAGCTGACAGTTCCCTTTAATTTCTTTTTTTCTCTCCTAGGACTCCTTGTTTACCAGTTCTATGAATTTACTGAAGCCTGCTTTCTATAAATGCCTTGTTTTTGTTTTCTTATAGTTCCTCATTCTCTTGCTAAGGATCATGAACTCCATCATTTCACTTTCTCCCAAGATATTTCCTATTCAGGTGCTTTTAACCCTTTCTGGCCTTCTGAGGCACTTTATCTCTATAGATATCTCCAATTCTTGTATTTAAAAGCTGTTATTGATGCATATGTATTAACTGAGAGCTACCGCCTTTCCTATTTAAGGGCTTAACAACTATTAAAAATCACATTTATTTGTAAGCCCAGTGTTTTGTATGACTTCTGCTGTTGCTCACCAAACCCCTCACTCACTTCCTCTTCTGGCTCTGGTGATGTATAGGGGATGGATTCTATTACAGCGATATAGTACTTTAACCTTTGCCATCACCCATGATTTTCTCTGCACTTGAGAGAAAACGTGCTCTTAAGAGATAATATACATTGTCATGTCCCTATTCCTTCCTTTTTGCCTATTCACCTTCACAGGACAAGTCCTCTCTTTTATATTAGTATTCCAGTTTTCTTATTATACCAGCTCTTTACTACACCGAAATCATCACGCCATGTTTCTTTCTGCTTTACAGAAGGGTTGAACAGCCAGGTTATGGTTGTGGCTGGTTTAAGGGACAGGAGAAGCAGCACAAGATGAAGGTTTCTATACTTCCCTCATATTTCCTTTCTTCTGCCCTGTTGATAACCTGCCCAGACACTAGGGGCTTCATTTCCCTTTCATAAGGAGTCTCATTCTTTATATAAGTGTAGTCCCTTGTAGAAGTTTTCGGCCACGTATTTCCAAGTCCTCACCTGCTCATAAGTGAGTTAAGCTGCTCCTCGGCGCTCCTCATATTGCATAGTCTTACATAATTTACTGATGTGAATCAGGTTGCTGACTTTGCTACTGACCTTGCATGGTTGAACACGTAACTTAATTATCATTAATGCTGTGGTCCTTCTGGAGAAGGAGTATTGGCCATAGACTTAAACAAAGGGTCATATGTAAATGAGCTCATTATTTTTTATTTTGGTCCTTATATGTATGTGTGAATGGCTCCAGGCTAGCTACTTGTACCTTGTGAAGTGATTCCCTTGCTTATTCTGGCCTAGTAATACATACATTCCTTGTAACATCTTTTTCTCTTTGCCTCCTTTTCTCAGATCTTACCCTGGCTGATGTTGCTGATGCTGTGATATTCCAGACATCTACCTTCCTATTGACCCCTAGTTTTGCAGTGGATTAAAGAAACAAATGAAAAAAACCCACCCAAACAATAAGTCTAATGCTTGGTGGATTCATCATGTTGCATTAGATTCCTTGTCAGAACAATTCACTTCTCTGTCTCCCTTGGCTACCATGAAATAGAAGTGTTTTATTACATAAAATAAATATGTAAGTAAACCAGGGGCAGTACTGTCTCTGGCACATGCACAAAAGCAAATTTATAGATTAAAGTGACATGATCCTCATATGATGTGATCTTACCAGTTTGCACTGGAATCGAGAAGTCCTGGAAAAATAAAAA
>VXAK01023750.1:5352-16517 GCA_013399435.1 Arenaria interpres | reverse complement strand
TTTCCTTAACTTGGCCCTTTTTTGACTTAGTACTGTGATTTAAAAGACTTGGGACAGCAAACGTGCCTCACTTATTATTGCCTGATTTGTTATTGGAGAGGGACCATGGGAGGGATATTTTTGAAGCTTTTTGGAAGGCCGGAGGTTGTTACAAAACTGGCGAGACAGGACCTCTAACATCTTCTTTTCTGTCATGGTCGGCACTAGGAGTGGAAAACCATCCATTTTAGTGATTTCCTGAAGTGTACAGTTCAGTGAACTCGTGGCATTTAAGATCACCAGCTGGTCTCTGTGTTACTGTCTCAAGGAAGCTCCCAGGCGTTATGGGAGCTGGCTGTTTCCCTTTGCACTTGGAAGGTCATAGTGTGCTAAACTGTGGGCTCACAGCCTGGGAAGCGAAAAAGCCAGGCTGACTTAGGGGCTTGGACTAGATAATCTCCAGAGGTCCCTCCCAGCCCCGTATCATTGTGTGATTCTGACTCGAAAGGGGAGGCACAATTATCTCCTTGATCTGCTGTGCAAGACTAATGAACACCTTTGGGAGAAGAACTGAGAAGTGTGTGAGTCCAGGTTCCCCTTTAAGCCAAGGTTTGAAGTAATTTTGTGGAAAAGTAATTTTTGGGTAAATCCAGAAAAGTAGAAGAAGAGTTTGAATCTTGGCATCCCACAAACTTTATGAAAACTTCTGTACATGGGTCTACAGAATAAGAGGATTAGAAAGGTAGCAAATGTCCTAGTTCCTCCACCTTTTTACAAAAATAATGTTATTTACTTGTTGTAGACACAGAAGAGTTCCTATTATGAATCCTGAGAAGGGATGTATCTGGAGAGGAAAGAATTATCCCTGCAAGTGTGTGTGGTTTTTTGTCTGGGTTTTTTTGAGGACTATGAATCTCCTCAGTACTGGTGGCCATTTAAGCGTAAGCCACTCATCATGCTGTTTTGTGACTCTACTAATGGTACCTAAAGTTTTCTATGCATTAAGAACATCATGATCTTGGGCTTGTGAATCTCAATGAACAGTGGAGAATCTGGAAGTTAGGCCTTGTGTTGGCCTGAGCCAATAATTAAGTTGGCCTCTGAGTGCCTTTGGTCTTGGACCTAGTGATTGAATCATTTGGAGAAACAGAACATGAGGATATAAGAAGGCACTGTAATTAAGGTTGTAATTAAGGAAAATTAACCCATGGGCAGCTCCACATGACACATGACTGAAGAGGAGAGTGTCTAATCTTGGGGGAGAGGTCAGGCTCAGCACCATACTGAGGGATGCAATAAAACAATTGCTTCATTTCCTCCCTCCCCCATCTTTAAACTTTACACCTAATAAGGTTGCCATTAAGGGCAGCAAGAATAATGTCTTTTGGAAACAAAAGTTTTTATCTTGCGGTGTTGCTGTGCTCCCCCTTGGCCTTTTTCAAGACTTTAAATACTGTCTTTTGGACTACACCATGCTGTATGATGAGTAAGAATGTACTGTTGAGAAGTACGTGGCTCTTGAACAACTTGTTCTCACCAAACTCTGTTGGTTTTGCGCTTGGCTTGAATGCCCATACCTCTTGGAATTTGTATTAATTTTGCTTAATTGCACTTGGGGAGCTAGCAAAGTCAAGCAATAATTACTAAACTTTATTCATTAGGGGAAAGTTCAGAGTTAACAAAAAATAGAAGACAGACGTAAGTGGAAGACATCTCATTTCACAGTCAGAGGTCTATTAAACTCTGCAGTGCAAGCAGAAGTGTTCCCAAAATAATAACTCTGCTCATGTCATTGCACAGTATGTCTTCTGCCCACACCAGCTTTAGATTACTTTGATATTTGCCCAACAGGTCCTCCAATTTCTCGTCAATGATATCTGCATTATTTAAGGCTTCAATTTTATTTTTTTTCTTTTAGAGAGCAGGAACTTAGGAATGTGCTGGCAGTGTGACCCTGACCATTAACATATAAATAATGGAAGCTGCTCGATGCTTTGGGAGAGATGATTGACTCTGTAAAGAGATCTGGACAAATGTGTTCGCTATTTAATCCTCATCCACACAAAAACTAATCATACGAGAAACAGCCTATGAAAGATAAACTAATAAATCTTTGCAGGAACTATGGATACCTACAGTATTTGTTTTGAAAAAGTAGTGAATAAAGGATATATATTGGTGAGCAAAATATTGATTGATAAACCTGTCATTGCTAAGGTCTGAAAAAGTATGGCTCGTAGCCTTATTGATGCAGAGATGATGGTCATTTTTATTTTAGTAACAAATCATGTCGTGACAGATACAAAGGGATTAAGTGATAAATCATGAGATAGGAGGATTCGGGTAGCAACTCTGAGAAAATAGTCCATTTATAGAATAATATTTACATTGAATTTATGTTTTAAATAGAAGAGGTATATTTGAAGCTGGATACTTGTGTCTGAAGGGTGTTCCTGTTCTAAATTGGTAAGAAAAAGGATGTCAGGTTCCTAAGCCACAGCATATTTCAGTGACCTAATGGTGAGGAAGCAGTAGGGTGCTGCTTATGTGCCACTTTTACTTAGAGAAAATGGATTTTATGTTCTGGTTCTTTAAATTAATTATTCAAAATGCTGAAACAACTAAAATTCATTTATCTGTTCATTGACTTAGAAGCGGCATGACCTAGAATGTGTAAAGCCAGCCCATTTGGGCTCGATTTGCAGATCTCTGCCAATCCGGTTTGTGACCTTGTCTTCCCTTGCCTGCCTTCCTTCTTTCTGCCTTCTTTAGGGGCTGCTCTCAGTGCAGTGCTGTCCTCTAGTCTCATCGACAGCTACTCTCTGTACTGTTCAAGGCAGTGAAATCCACCACCCGGGCAAAACCCTGCTGTACATTAAAATCCTCCAAAAGCCATGTCGGGTTGGTTGGAGGATACATTCTCACATATCCTTTGGGTTAGTACGTGGCCACATCAGCACATAGGTGGTCTCGGGGTTGTGCCTGAGAAACCGACTCGTGCAGGCTCACACAGAAGATAAAGAAATTTAGAACTAACTGAGCAAAAAATCAGGGGTGTGTTTGCTTTGGAAGTCACCATTACAAATGAGGCACACATGGCTGTAGTGCTTCACACAGCAGGGTCCTGTGTTACTGATGTGTTATGAATAGTGTGTAACACCAGTGAGGCAGTGTCATCTCCTAGGTATTCTCTCAAGCGGTGCTTACTTTAAAACCAGATGTAATTCTATTGATTCCTCTGTCAAAATGCAATAGAAGATGTTGCGTAGAAGTAGGATTTGGGAGTGAGATCTCATTAAGGACCTTGCTTTGGTGGCAAACTATGTGATGTGCAGCGTTGAGTTCTTCTGTATTTGTCTGTTAATTTCTTCATGATGTTTGTCACTGTATCCACGATGTAGTCCGAAGGAAGCTGAGCAGTCCGGATTGCTGAGCCGCATGCACGTGATAAGGGGTGAAAAATGCATTTGGAGGGGCAGGGGCTTTGCTGTGTACCCATTGACCTTGTCTGTGGTCCTGCTGGCCTTGGGTGAGGAATGAAAAATGAGTTTTCAACGTTAAGGCTTACAGCTTGCCTTTGAACGTTTGTACACAACTGATACTCTTGGTGCTCAACTGCAAGTCCTGCTGGGACACCATTGGGAACTGGCTGGTGAATTGACACATTTAGCTGCCAAGCCACTCTCTGTGATATTTGAAAAGTCATGGCAGTTGGGTGAAGTTCTCCAGTGGCTGGAAAAAGGGAAACATTGCATGTTTTAGAAGGGTAGAAAGGAGGACTACCGACCTGTCAGCCTCCCCTTTGTGCCTGGGAAGATCATGGAGCAGATCCTCCTAGAAGCTCTGCTAAGGCACATGGAGGATAGGGAGGTGATTCAAGACAGCCAGCATGGCTCCACCAAGGGCAAGTCCTGCCTGACCAAGCTAGTGGCTTTCTATGATGGAGTGACTACATCAGTGGACAAGGGAAGAGCTATGGATGTCATCTGTGTGGGCTTCTGTAAGGCCTTTAGCACAGTCCCACACAACACCCTTCTCCCTGAATTGCAGAGGTGTGGATCTGCTGGGTGAACTGTTCTGTAGATGAGGTACTGGTTGGATGGTTATATCCACCAGAGGGTGTGGGCAACAGCTCAGTGTCCAGGTGGAGATCCATGACAAGAGGTGTCAAGGAGGGGTCTGTTTTGGGACCAGCAGTGTTCAATACCTTCATCAGTAACTCAGCGGGATTGAGAACACCCTCCATGAGTTTGTGGGTGACACCAAGCTGAATGGTGTGGTGGCACGCCAAAAATCTTGAGCAGTTGCTAAATAGTCTCTTGTATTTCTCTCAGAATTTTTAGTTAACCTCTCAACTCACTGAGCATCTCTAAAAAGAGCTGTGCTATGTATTCATTTGTACACATAGAAGTAATGTTACTTTTTTACTTTATTATTGTAGGCACAGTCACCCCTGCAATGGTGAGCAAAATCTGGTTTTCACTTCAACTGCTCGTTAGTAATATAAACAAATTTACAGTTGTTTCAGACCTGCTTTCATGCTTTCTAAATATGAACTGGTACAAACAATTTTAATATATTTTTCTTTTCTTTTTTTGGTGAAAAAATAGAGACCAGCATTAGTGTGTATTTGACAACTAATTGGGCAAAAATATTACAGACTGCATTTTTTCTTAGTGCTTCAGTCATTATCATTACTTCTTTTGAGTGACTTACAGGCAAAAAAACCCCACCAGACCGGCACTGGCAGCTGTATTTGTGAGATTATGAACATTTCGTATGGTTCACAAAATCAGAATTTATTTCAATTTCCAAGAACTATCCATTCTCAAAACTGGATTTTTTTTTTTGCCTTTTGTGACAGCATTGGGAATACAACTAGATACGTTATGTAGAAGAAGAAAATTCTTATGATTATAAATAAGGCTGAGTGAATATAGTGTTTCATTTATTTGAATAAAGTTCATTACCTCTTCTGAGATGTATATTTAACTAGCATTTCATAAATGGGAGCTGGAGTTTTCACAAGAGAATGAATACATTTTCAGAAGATATTTTTGTTAGGATTGCAGTGTATTAAGGCTGAGCCATAGCTGAATAGCACTGATTTAGTATTCAAAGTATTAGAAAATAATTTGTATTAACATAATAGCAAATGCTATATGTGTTGCCCCCCAAATTTCAGCAAAGATTGACATTTAGAAGAATTTTTAATATGCGTAACAGGGGCATGTGGAACTAAGATGCTAAAAACAACCACAGCATGAAAACTGAACCTTATTTGGTTATTTAGATATAACTTAGTTAATGCTGTGGAAAGTTTATTATGAAAAAGTACTATGAAGTCTTAACAAGAGTAGTAGTAAGTAATTCTTAGGTGTAGGGTTAGCACTGCTGTTCTCGTTATTACCTTCCAGAAGCGTCTCCTTCATCAGGAATGTGAGATCTCCTTGACAAGCCCCTCCTGCCCTGTTGCTGCGGGTGCCCGAGGGCAGCTCCGGCAAACCTGTCCCTTCCCGGAGCTCCTGGGGGTGACCGCTGGTGGTGCTGGGGAAGGGGGTGACCTCAGCCTGTGGGAGTTGATTTCTTACACTTCTGAGTTAGCAAACAGATCATTTTTTGGTCAGTTCAAAAAAAAAAAAAAAGCCATTCTGTCCTGTAATACTGAAGATGAATAACAGCGCAGTTTTTTAGACATGAAGGAACTTAATGTTTGCTCTAAGTGCGGAATAAACCAGGCAATGTGTGATGCGGAGCCAGGATAAGGGATTCCGCAATGAAAACAGCGCAGGCACTTTCCTCACAGTGAAAGCAGTACTCTTCCTGCAGCAAGGCTTCATGGTGTCCGTTTGATCCTAGACTAATTGGAAGTACATCTGATAACTTAAAGTGGAGATTTGATCCCTTGTTGATATCCAGAGTATAGGCAGGCAGGGTTCCACTGGTCAAGATACTCAAAGTGTGTGTTTTGAAACTGAGACTTACAAAGTAGGCATAACGTCTCATTTGTTCTTTGGCTTTGCTTATACATTCTTTAATTTTAGTTCCACTGGAGTTAGTCAATTAATTACAGAATCGCAGAATCTTCATGGTTGGAAAGGACCTCTGAGATCACCGAGTCCAACCATACACACACAAAACACCCCAACAATCTCGGGCACTAGAGCATGCCCTGAAGTGCCACGTCTACACGTTTCTTAAATCCCTCCAGGGATGGTGACTCCACCACCTCCCTGGGCAGGCTGTTCCAGCGCCTGACCACCCTCTCAGGAAAGTACTTCTTCCTAATATCTAATCTAAACCTCCTCTGCCCCAACTTCAGACCATTTCCTCTGCTCCTGTCATTATTCCCTGGGGAGTAAGTGAAGAGTAAGTAAAGTTAAAGCTAAAACAAAGAGAAAGTGACAGAGCCAACTACTTCTTCCTCTTGCACACAAAAAAGCCTTTGGGTACTTGGCATAAAATCTAGCGGTCCCTGCAAACTTTTAAAACTTCCTTTCTTGCGTGAGCCATCCTTTGAATTCGGTGACTAGTTTCTGCAGTGGCAGAAGTGAGTGAAGGCTGTGGGCTCTGAGCTCCGGAGTGCGTAAGTTGATTGTGATGGAAGCTGGTGGTTCCTCACCAGCCTCAGACGCTGACTCACTGCGGGTGTGGGGGTTTGGGACGCAGCTCATCAGCACCCTGTCTAGCCCGAGCGTCGTCTTAAACATAGATGGATGTTACTGTACAACTTCGTTTTCTTTGTTGGGCCGGGGACAGGCTGCTCCTCTTGCAGTAATCCTGGATATCTGCTCAGGTGAAGTGTTGAATCCGTGCTGGGGAAGCACCAGGGTGGGTCCCCCGGTGCCCATTGGTGTGGAGGAGCTGTGGGGGCAGAGGGGAGATACCTCTGGTCTCTGACTATAGCTTCGTTCCTGTGTAGAATGAATGCTCTATTGATTTGTTGAAAAAGATGAAGGATTATTCGGAAACATCAGCAGCCCTGTACTTGATGTCTGCGGGAGGCCAAAAACTAGATTTGTGCCTTTTGCCTTTTTCTACAGGCATTTTGCTTTCAGTAGACTGGTTGTGTCCACGTGTGAAAGTCCGCGTTCTTTCATACCATGCCTGTGGTGTATCAGGTTAATAATCCATGAATTCATTTAGTAATTCTAAAGGTTATTTTAGGAACTATGCGTTGAAGAAATTAATTGGCAGATGGTTGAAAGATGCCATGGAAGTTATTCCAGCCAGTGCTGCTTCTTGTCTAAGGAGTGGATTTCAGGATCTCATCTGACGTGTTAGCGTGGGGACTCCACGTTTCAGGTGTCTACATTAGCAATAGTTGAGTGTGAATATTAAATTATTCTATTCACTTATTACTCCTGGTGACTAGTAAATTATTTTAATGATGTTGACTATCCCATTCATGCATTACTTGGAAGTGATTGGAAGTGAATTGCTGTCAAAAAGGCTTTGCAGCTGCAAAAAATTACACTTTTCTTGTATTCCCATTACCCCCCAGATAGAACGTACTATTTCGGTCTTTGCACTCCATTCCGGCAGCTGCCACTCAGGGGTCTGCAGACAATCCCAGTGCGCTCACATCGTGTCCCAGTCGCCCGCACACACTGTGCTTTGTGGTGCAGCACGTACAGGATCATCTCCCAGCACCCATCACCCCCTGGAAACTCTTCTTTCACTGGCCACGCTCGTCCTCAGCTGAAGGATGGATCTCAGAGGAGATCTTCATCTTAGAGGAGTTTTGTGTCATCTCTGTAGCACGAAGCTGTCTAAAATGAACGTACCGCTAAAATTTCCAATGATTTTTTTCAAAAATGAGTTAGAAATGTTTTGTAGTTTGTAGAGCTTCTGACATATCACATCAATAATTTGATACAATGTGTTAATTACAAAATAGTTGTATAGTTACAGATGGAAGACAAAAATGTTGCTTTTCACACCGAGTGGTCTGTGACTAGTATCTTAAAGAATATTTTCTAAAAGGCACTCATCTCTAGGAATACACTACTTTCGTTTAGGGCCACTTGAATTATGATATTATTTCCCGGTCTATTTTAATAATTGTGTCCATGTTAGTATTTTTCTGAGTATGAAGAACAAGTTCTTAAAGGAATATGCAGAAATCAGAAAAAGAACTATGGTCCGGGGACAACAAAACCTGGCTGCTTTCATCTGTGTAACCCAGACTAAGTTGAATGGTACGGAATGCTTACTTACGCTTATTCTGATGTCTCCCCTTTCTTCTCTCAGTGATGATGTGAAATAGAGCAATTATACATTTATTAATCATGTATGCTGTTTAGCATAATACATAAAGCAACAAAAAGATGGCACTTGGCAGTGGGGGTGAGTGGGGAGGAAAGCTTACATCTCTCTTACAGAAATCCAGGTAGCCAAAGGATTGTTGGCCATGTCACTGTTTTTCAGACACAGTAGCTATAGTATTGCGGATTAAATCTAGGGAATGTGAAAGAAACCAGCAATTTATCTATTCCTTTTTAATAACATCATCCAGGGTCTTCAGCGGAGCATTGGTGATGCTCAGGAGAGGAGGTGGTGATGCTCAGCTGGAAGTCCGTGGTGTGCCGTGGCTGCGCGGGCAAATTCCGAGGAGCTGCAGGGTTTATGCCGTCCAAGGGCACGCAGGGAAGGGATCCCATCAGCTGCAGTGCTGAGCCACAGAGAAGTTAGTGTAACTTTAGACCATGAGTCACTTCTGTGGGGTGATTTTTGACATTTAGCTTTGTTCTGGAGAGAGATTCTGGGTTTTAAGACAATTTCAAGAAAATCTGCGTCTTGCCTCTAACAGCATGACAGACATCTCTCTCTGTCTAATGTTATTTCTCCTTCATGTTGTAAACTTGCTATTTTTCACACCTAATAGTGCTTTTCAGGTTTTTTAAACCTAGCCCTGTACTATCATGCCCAGTTCTCAAAATAATTCTAGATTGATTGTTATGTACTTTATTGGTAATATTTCCCGTTATCCACAGCTCTGAATTAGTCTACTAATTATTAAAGGAACTTTACATTTCGTCCTGTATATGTATATGCATCTTATTTTAGTCACTAATTATTATGGTATATGGTACAGCAGGTTTTCAGCTACTCCCTTGCTCTCAGTGTGGTTTTCAAAATATAAATCTTTTGCTTCCCTTTTGAGTGTTGTGTTAAACAGCGATGCTTTAGGTAGGCATGAGCTGGCACGTACTTCACTGACGCAGAATGGTGTGGTCCTCATCAAAAAGAACATTCGCTTCCAGTGCCAGCTTGTTCTTTGTGGTAACAGTGAGATTTGCCAAAATAGCATGTGACCCTTATTTGTGTTGACAGTGAATTAAGGCTTTAAAAATGCTAAAGGTATTAATGTGTATTTTACAGTTTCAATGTTTTCCTGGTCCTTAACCTGGAAGGGCTGCGTTTCTTTCATCCTGTTCCTTTCTAAGCCGTAGTCCTTAACACCCTTGTTTCAGCTTCAGACTATGAACTTCAGGGAAGTCAGTGAATAATGTCTTTAGGATCAGTTGCTCTTAAATCATATGGTCTTTATTGTCAGCAAACACATAAGTGAATTAGAAAGGGTGACATCCAATTAACACAGACTTTTGTAGGTTTAATGAGCAATGAAAAATTTTAATTCTTTCTTTGGCACTTTAAGTGAAGTTACAAGTAGAATGAACTAAAGAGATTGTCTTTCCATTGATTTGTAAGTTAGTTATAATTTATTTATACTGGGATAGGAGGCATTTCCTTTGGAAAGAAATGCATAGGTTATTTGAATAAATTTCTGTTATAATAAAACCCACTAAAACGTTCATTTCTATGGTATGGGGAGGTACATAGTAAGACGAGCCAAGCCGTTTCATTACTTGGGTTTTGGTTTTAAATATTCAGTTGGTATCCCCTATGCCACTAAAATGTGTGACTTTTCTTCATTTCCATTGACATTTCCTTATTAATAGCTCTGAGGAAAAAGCATTGCTTGTTTTGTAGCAGCAATTTTATAGACTTCGCAAAACGTTTAATTATGATTTTAATTAGCAAGTAGGACCTCTACATAACAAATGTTCGCTTACTAAAGCTAAGTAAGAAACACTCTGTGGTTTTTTGTTTGTGTTGTGATTTGGTTTTGGTTTTTTTTGAAGCAGAACAATTTCATAGCTATTCAGAAATAACTGTAGTTAAGGAACTATATATTTTTCTTTTTTTTTTTTGGTTCTTGTTTGTATGGACGAAGTGTTTGTGACTGGGGTTTGATAAGATGCCTTTTGATCTCCCTGAACTTTTCCAATCATCATCAGCAGAACTACTTTGTATTTATTCTGGAAGTCAAAAACAAGCTATGGCTTAGCTTGGAGAATAAGAATGAAAAGGAATGACAGACAGGCACACATCAGCCACCTGGAAACTGCAGAGAAGGATTCGTTCTTTCCTTCTAGAAAAATTATTGGACTTCTTTCAAATGACTGCTGGTAGATGGAATTCTTCTTGAAACTATTAGGCCCTCAAATTGCCATAAATTTACATATTCAGCATTTTTAAATTTGAAACTTTTGTGTGAAACCATTTAGTGCCATTTGAAGGACCACCTACAAACCATTCGTCGTGGCCTCTGATTACTGAGTACTATACTTCAAGAGTCAGGGCTCGATGTCTACTGTTTTCCCCATTATTTTAGTGGGAATTAGGTATTTAAACTTTGCACACACTAGCAATTCTCATATTTGTTCTCTTAGTTATCTCATGTATACAGCTGAAACAGAGACAAAAGAAAATAGCCAGAACTCACTTTAGTCTTCCTATGAAATTTTTCAAAAATAGCTGACAGTATTTGCTATTAAGCATTGTGAAGCTAGGCTTGAAGAAGGAACCGTTGTTCATTTTCTTCGTATTTTTGGTTCATTGACACCTTGCCTAACTATGGAAAATGCTTGAAGTTACTTCTTTAAACAAAGAATTTTTTTATGGCTACATCTTTACAAAAAATAAATCCAAGCCTCTTGTTTTCACCTCTACTAAACCAACAGAACAGTCATAATATTCATAGAATCATAGGATTGTCTAGGTTGGAAGGGACCTTAAAGATCATCTAGTCCAACCATCAGCGTAACTCCAACAAAAATATAAATAAGAAATAGGAAATAAAAATCACTAAACCATATTCCTGAGGACCATGTCAACCC
>VXAK01023748.1:0-20657 GCA_013399435.1 Arenaria interpres | reverse complement strand
TTATTATTATTATTATTATTTTGGTGGTGCCATTATACAAAATTCAAATAAAGTGGCAATTTGATTTGTTCCTATTGGGTGAAGCTGCGGAAGGGTCCCAGCTTGGTAAAGAGTTACTGCAGCCATTTAAACACCGCAAGGCAAGCTCCCTTCCCCTAGAAGACTAACGGGTTTAGTTAGTCTTCTAACTAAACTAACTAACCCTCCCCATAACTTTGCTCTAGAGAAGGCAATCCGAATCGCTTTTCGGAGGAGCTTGATATTCTGTGTGATGCTGCTTGTGGCTGGTGTCATGGTGCCTTTCTGGTCATCTCCCTGTCTCACTGCCAAAATGAAGTATAAAACTGGGATGTTGTGAATATAGAAGCCAAATGCTCCCTCCTCTCTATGTCGCTGTGGAAGCAGGAGCGTGGAGGTGATGGAGAGGAGGTGGTCGCTGTGCAGACAAAGCGTGGGAGACCACCACTGCCTCAAAGAACTGAGCTCCACAAGTGGGTGAAGGTGTGGAAGACCTGGAGGAGATGAGGGGAAGGCAGGTGGAGAGCTGGAGCTGTGAAGGCATCTGCAGCTAGGCTGTACATCCGTTAGGTGACCCGAAGATCTCTTCTTCTGCATCCCTGGTTTGTGCTGGTTCTGCCAGGTCAGATGAGTGAAGAGTGAGTTGGGAAAACGTGGAAGCAATTTTCCTGTAGTAGCTGGCTGGAAACCAAGTGTGCCATTGGCAAGAATTAATTTCCAGTCAGCAGCTTTTGCCTCCTTTTTGGGTAGAGGAGTCTTGCACCACCACAGGACAGCGGTGGCAGCACAGTGAGGGATGAACTCACGTATGCTGTAGGTGCCATACCTACAACCCTGAGGTGAATCAAGGTGGGACCTTATCTCTGAGGAGACAACGTCCCCTGGTAGCCGTGCGTGGGTCCTCTACCATCCTTCTCCTTCCCAGGCAGAAGTGCTCTCTTTCTTGCTCAGCTTCCCTTGGGCCGTTGTAGATGTTTTGCTCTGAGCGTGCAACCCTGTTACACGTGAGTGCGATTTTCAGAGAAGCCCCTGGGAAAGGGTTATCCAGTTCTCCCTCCGATTGTAACTCATCCCATATTTCTTCACTCTGCAAGGTCTTTAGAAGTCCCAGGGCAGGGCAGAGCATCGGTCTTGAAAGGAGCTGATTTAGAGGGAGCGCTGCAGAGCCAGAGCTGGGGAGCTCCAAGGTGATGGCGTACATCCTTTCTTCTTAAATGGGCCAGGTTTTTTTAGCACCGGGCGGCCCTTATATCCATATTTAGCCTCCTAAATAAGTGTCCTGATTTTCCGGAGTGCTGAGTATCCTGGGAAGCCACCAAGCATTTCGGTTTTCTTTGGGCTTCAACGGGCGAGACCTGTGCTTGGGGCCGGGTGGTGGTCCCGGGGTGGGAGGCAGGCCGCGGTGCCCTCTTGCAGCTGGAGTTCGTCAGAGCTCTGAACTGCCCTTTGGGAACTAATTAAGGCACCTCGGGGCTGCCGTGCGATCACAGATGGTGGCCGGTGGGGCTGAGGGACCCGCCGGCCCGTGGTGGCACGCACCGGAGGGAGGGCCACAGAGCAGGAGAGCGGTGACGCCGAGTCTCTCCCTCTCCTCGCGGGAGATGTGGCAATTCTTGACTTCGCACTTGGGGAAAAAAAAAAAAAAATTAAAAAAATAAAATAAAAAAAAATCAGGCCGCTTATTTAGCAGGCTAAATATAGGTTAAGCAGCCAAGCTTGAGCATCCTGCTTTAAAAATTCTGGCGATAGTCGTCATCTATCCTACCTTTCAGCCGGCGCCCTCGTCACACTGTGAGAGGTCTGTGCCGTAGCCCCATGCACATGAATAAACATCAGCTCGCAAGTAGGAGAAGAAATAAGCTCACGGTATTTCTTTCCAGGGGAGCTACAGTTTGGGAAACGGATTGCATTCTCCCTCCGAAAGGAGTCGGTTTTTCCATTAAGTTAAGAAAAAAAAAAAAAAAGCAATGCTAAAATTATCATTCTGGTTTTATCTCTTAGCTTTAACTTCTTATCTTCTATTGTTCTCATCGCCTCAGACTTTGCTGTAGTGGCCCGTGTCTATTTTTTGATTTTTCGTGGAGAAAGGTGGGCTTTCTCGCTCCTCTCAGCAGACCTTCGGAGCAGGTTTTCAAAACCTCCTGTAATCCCTTTTCCTGATGTTTCCTTGGGAACAGCTTCTGACACCCGACAGATCTATAGCTGTCACAAAGCTGGCACAGTTTTACCACAGGCCAGGCACACATTTGGGTGACCCCAACCGTGCTGATAGACGAAAGGTTAAGGAATCTATAAGGGTGCGGATGTCAATATGTAAAAGAAAAAAAACAACAACTCCTGCCTATTTACAGACAAATGGATTTTCCTTTGCATTTATGCATCCGGGGGAAGTCGTGCTCTCAGAGACACCGGAGTAACTCCAGTTGATTTAAAAGGGCATTTTTCTTCTGCAAATGAGAGCAAGCAGTAATCCGAAATATCCCGAGAAAGGAGCGGTGCCCCCATCCCAGCCACCTGTGGGAGCCGTGGATCCCTCTGCTGACATAGGGAGATCTTGAAAGCCACAATTTTCTTCCTAATTGATGGCTCAATCAGAGCAGGGCCTCTTGTCTCCAGCTTGCTTTAAGCTTTATCCTTGATGTGCCGAGTTACTGTACAGCCTAAAATACGCCGCCCGTACTGCGGGGGGGGGGGAGGCACAGAGAAAGAAGTGTTTTAAGCCATTCCAGAATCATTTGGGATCTTTTCATCCAGAGAGGCACGCACTTGATGAAAAATAGGCATTTTCTCAGAGCCTTCAGCAGTTTGATGATCGTTTCCTACAGAATAATAAAAGCAGACATGTCTTGCCATTTTCATTTAATTTTTAGTGCTCATACACATTTGTGGGGAGTGGGAGTAATTTGGCTGGAATGAGGGTTTATCAGGCTTCAGTAAAGCTGGGAACACAGCAATACACACTGTGAAGTGCGAGAGACACAATAACCTGTCTTCTCCTTTCCGGTATGGTCCCATTGAGTTAATATTAATTGGAAAAACCACTGGGTAATCGCTATAGATATATATATTTATGGATGATATGCGCAGGCATGTATCTCTCCATCTGTGTGGGCATGTGCGTGCGATGTGTTCACATCTCCAAGGTGTGGTAGGGCTGGAAATGGAATGCTTTGGGAAAAGAGATGTAGAAATTCCTGCCTGAAGAAATACGCACAATTTTCATGTTATTTCCTGTTCTGTCTAGAGTAGCCATTCTTAAACCTTGTAAATTTTCCAATTCCTAATTTAATAACTTCATAAGTGTTTAGCTGTCTCAAATCTACTAAAAAATGGCAAAAACGTTAAGGTGTCGAGTTTTGGGGGTTTTGTTTCTTCTTCTTTTCACGAGGACATGAATGGCATTCTGTGATGATGGAGATACAAGTTAAAAACCCTAGATATTCATTTAAAAAAATATATTTGTTTTGACTGATCGCAGTGCTGATGGTATTGTCCTTCTGTGTTGGTGATAGACGAAACAGGGCTATTAAGCACCTGGTGATCCAGGCATGGAATAGAATCTACTACTTCTTGTATTATTCCACAAGCCTTCCCTGTGTTCCTCCTCTCTACTGGATGTGAAAATACTGGAAAATTTGACTTGGTTGCTCAAAGCATGCAAGATTGAGGTGTAATATATCCAATAGCACCGTTGTACTGCATTTGCTGTGAACACTTGAATTCCTTCAAACAGTGAAGTTGATGAAGTTTTATTATTTTCTCTCGTTTATTTTTAATTTTTTTCCACATAAGGGAGGAACAGTCACAATTCAGTTATCTTAGACAGATAACATCTGAAACTGTTTATTTTTTATTGTTCCCTGAGTACTGTGTTTTCAAGACAATCATCATAAAAAGATCTACTGCTGGATTCATTTTTAACCTTACGAACTTATTTTGTTGCCAGTCTCTATATTTAAGGTATGGTACAGGGTGTGGGGCTGCGGGCTCCGAGGTGTGGGTGGGCTGGCTGGACCTCCATCCCTTGGGTTGCTGTTACAAAGGAAATCCTGGAGGTTTCACAAAAGGATTGGCGACTGAGCAGAGGCATATCAAACTGGAAATTATTTATCAGTTGCTGTTTTGACTGTTGTTTTATTTGATTTCTTGTATTTCGTACATATACATGGTGCTTCAAAGTGTGATCCTAGCAGAGGAAGCTTATCTAGGAATGTTTGGGAGGGGCTGAGGGACTTGGGTCTTTTTAGTCTGGAGAAGACTGAGGGGGGATCCTATCAATGCCTATAAATACTTAAAGGGTGGGTGTCAGGAGGATGGGGCCAGTCTTTTTTCAGTGGTGCCCAGTGACAGGACAAGAGGTAATGGGCACAAACTTGAACACAGGAAGTTGCATCTAAACATGAGGAGGAACTTTTTCACTTTGAGGGTGATAGAGCCCTGGAACAGGCTGCCCAGAGAGGTGGTGGAGTCTCCTTCTCTGGAGACATTCCAAACCCGCCCGGACATGTTCCTGTGCAACGTGCTCCGGGTGGACCTGCTCTGGCAGGGGGGTTGGACTAGATGATCTCCAGAGGTCCCTTCCAACCCCTGCTGTTCTGTGATTCTGTATTGGTAGAGTAGAGGCTGTTAATGAATGGCGGTGCAATTATGTCTTGGGGCTATTAGACTCCAGTGCTTGTATTTGGCTATCTGTGGTGTTATATGGACATTCTCAACTTGCCAGGTTGGACAGAACACCATTAATCACTGCCTTTGGGAGAGATGGACGTGTTGATCCCTCTTCAGAGGTCACGTCGGTCCATTGACTGGCAATGGTTGGTCCATCCTTGGGTTGGAGGGTTAGGCCCTATACCACGAGGACAAAACGATTTGCCTTATTTTCATCAGGGAGGTGTTCTCTCCCTGATGCTCCTCCTCTAGTGCAGCAGAAGGGGAATATTCCCTCGCGAGACAAGTCGGTGTCTTCTGAAAGCCAGGATCAGGCACGTAGCAGTAAGAAAAGAGACATAGATGCACCGGGATAGTGCGAGGTGTCTTTTTGATAACTAAATACCTAATTAGTGTAAAGAGAAACAGGACCGATGTGTGATATTGTATGGACTGTAGTTTTAGAAATCAAACGCCTAAAGACTAAACCGAGGCAGAGGTTCCACCAGCCTGGGTTGTTTCATACCCTGTGAAAGGCACGGTGCATGCTGTGCTTCGCTCGCTGCTGCTCGGTACTTTAAGCCTGTTCATAACCGTTCACAGCACTTAAGATCTAAAGATACACTCATCCTTTGATAGGACAAGGTCAATTATTCTCAATTTATTGCCAGTACCAAAGTGTTTGTGCGGTTTTATTTATAAGCTGGGTTTATGTTTTTCTAACATTAAAGACATTTGATAGTAAAAAAGGGCATTTTATTTGAAGATTACTTGCTCGGTGACATATTTATATTAAAAAATATGCGTGCGTGTATTCATATAAATGATATAAACCCTATCTTTTGGTTTCCCCAGCACACCTCCTAGCTTCTTTTTAACCTGCTAAATGGATGTTGTGAGTTACATATGTGAGGTATACTGATTTGAGGATGTCTGCATCTGAGAATAACATTATTTAACTAGCTGCCCTTTTTTTTTTTTTTTCACTCAAGTAATTGGGTTTGATCTTGTGGTAGCTCAAGCTTTGTGTTTCTCCACTACATTACTAGGATGAGCACCCAAAGCCACCTTTAAGGCCTTCATCCTTTAATACCAGTACTGTACCACCACTTATCTATATACGGGCAGCTCTTCTTTCTGCAAAGCCTGGGGAGGCAGGAGTAGGTCCATCCCTCTGTAAGGAACCAATTAAGCTGGTGCCTAAGAGAAGCCTGTGTTAACTGTCTGGCCTGATAAAAATAAAATAGCAAATAAAAGAATAGAATAGAATAGAATAGAATAGAATAGAATAGAATAGAATAGAATAGAATAGAAAATTTCAGCTGGAAAGGACCTACAATGATCATCTATTCCTTCTGCCTCAGCACTTCAGGGCTGACCAAGCTAAAGCATATGGTTAAGGGCATCATCCATATGCCTCTTAAACACTTACAGGCTTGGGGCATCAACCACCTCTCTAGGAAGCCTGGTCCAATATTTGACCACCCTCTTGGTAAAGAGATGGTTCCTAAAGTCCGGTCTGAACCTCCCCTGGTGCAGCTTTGAACCATTCCCTTGCATCTTGTCCCTGGACCCCAGGGAGAAGAGCTCAGCGCCTCCTTCTCCACTGCCCTCCTCAGGAAGCTGTAGAGCTACTGGTTTGCTGATGGAAACCCATGGCCTCCCTGGCTCACACTCTGCTGGAGGTTTTGTTCTTTACCTACTCAGCTCTTCTAAAGCTGCTAAATTTTTGGCAAAGGATTTATTTGACAACTGACAATAACAATCAAATAATATTTTTGACTGTGCTGTATGAAGCACTTCTCCTTCTGTATTTAATATTCTCTCAAAATCTTTGAGGAAAAAAAGGTACTTCTCAGACAACAATTTTTTACATTTAAACCGTATTTACTAATTCACATGAAAGCACTGGTCGGCATCATGTCCCACCTCTCTGGTGTTGTCAGGGTTTAAATGTTCCCCGAAGGCTTCTCACGATGACCGGCCTGCTTCGTGTCAGACTCAGGGCAATTATATCCTGGCTCCGGAGGCAGGTAGTTTGGCGCCTTAAGAGAAACGTTCACCTCCCTCTTCCCAGGTTATCCCGGGCAGAGTCGAGCCTGTTTACATCTCTTTGCTAATCTAACCTCCTGCTTGCAGAGAAAATTACGCCCGGGCATGCTTGAAAAAGGTGGACAAATTATTTCCAGGTGAAAAAAAAAGTTTTTGGTTGTGTTACTGCTCCTTAAAATATGTTCCAGCGTATTTCAGCTGGGGATGTGGGGCCAACACGCAGCTCAGAGTTCACGAAACTTCTGGAGTTCGTGCATGTTCTTAAAAAAAAGTGCCGTTTTGGTTTTTTTTTTAAAATACTTCTGACTGATGAATTACATGTCTCTCTGGGTCCTGTCTCCCAGGACTGCATGGCGCGGAATTCAGCGCGCGTCTTGCCGTGGCTATTGGGTGGGTCATCCTTTCTCTTTTGCTGGGGCATTTTCCAGGCTCTGAATCTGCCTCTGGGCTGGGAAGGAGAGCAGTTGGTCAACGAGGTACCGTTGGCATCTGCTCTGCCTTCCAGCAGGTCCCAGTGTGCTGCCATCCGCTGGACGCCCCCAGCCCTCATCAACCCCCCAAGGCTGGGGCTCCGGGAGGGCAATGCCACCGGGCACGGCTCAGCCACCACCAAAGGTCGTGGACAGGGGGACCCCTCCCAATGCCTCCACTTCATCCTTCCTTCTCCTTCTTCCTTCACCTTTTGCCAGAACCTAGAAAATGTTAAACTTAGCTTTTCTGATTCTGAGAAGAACCCTCTTTTCTAATACTCCTGGAATTCGGAGTGTCCACGGGTTGACACCAGAAATGACGTGACTAAAGTGAGATGTTCTACTCAGCCCTTGGTCTTCAGTAGGACTGAACACTGCACAGCGGTTGTACCTGAGCTGTTGTAGACTTCCTTGATCACTTTAATTGAAGGACAGAAGGCCCTCAACATTTTAAATAGCTGACAGAAGGATCTATGCTCAACCCCTTCCCTCTAGCTAAACCTGTGATGTGTCAACCCCGTCTCCAGGACACAGACAGTGCTGTACTTTTGACCTTTTACCGTATTATCCTCTCTGCTTTGCCCTAAGCTGGTTTTCTGCAAAATGAGATGGATTTTGCTTCTTGGCAAAATAACTATAGCGAGCTGGAAAATCCAAATGAGCTGATACATCTTTTGTTAGAGCTATTTTATTACTGAGCAATTTCTTTCTTTTTGCTTCTTTTTTGGACGTTCATAATGTAGGCACAGTAGTATATTGTATCTGTTTGATTTTTACGGTAAAGTCATCAAATACTGCATCTTTTAATGTCTTGATTTAGAATTAATTCCAAAATAATGTAGTGAAGGAGGTGATACTTCATATTCCACATGTTTTGATTTTTTAATAGGAAAATAAAAATATTTGGGAAATTGATTTTTCAACTAATAACGTGAATTATAAGAGCTGATAAATGTGAGATTAATAGCTAAGAAAGCAGTCATTTCAGATGGATAATTTAGATTTTTATCATTTATTAATCGTAAAAAGTAAACCTGCTGTATAACTAATTTTAGTTTTATCAAGAAGATGAATTGTTCCAGCTAATGAATGTATAGATATTCTATGCCAAAGGCATTCGTAGGAATCTGTTAATCATTTAACTGTGTCATGGCATATGCTTTGTCTTCATAAACCAATTAAAACATATAACTTCCTCCACTGAAATGCATGTTGGCCTTCAGTGCCTACAGCAAGTTAAACAGCATTTGTCTTAAAATGCGCTTTAAATTGCTGACACAAAAATGTAACAGGGATGGTGACTTCAGGTAGGGAACATTGCTGGGCTGCCTGTGCCACCACCTTGGGAAGGTGGAGCCCTTTGCAGCGTTTCAGGGAGCTGGTCCTACAAGTACTGGTCCCCTCTGATAAGTTGAAGGCTCCTGAACGGTCTCACCATAATTTGCTGGCAGTGCTTTCCTGCTAAGGTTGAAGCATGGGCATAAACAAGTGGAAAATGCTTATAAATACTTAAAGGGTGGGTGTCAAGAGGATGGGGCCAGTCTTTTTTCAGTGGTGCCCAGGGACAGGACAAGAGGAAATGGGCACAAACTTGAATATAAGAAGTTCCACCTAAACATGAGGAGGAACTTCTTTCCTGTGAGGGTGTCAGAGCCCTGGAACAGGCTGCCCAGGGAGGTTGTGGAGTCCCCTTCTTTGGAGATTTTCAAGACCTGCCTGGATGCCATCCTGAGTAACATGCTCTGACATGCTCTAGGCGATCCTGCTTCAGCAGAGGAGTTGGACTAGATGATTTCTATGGTCCCTTCCAACTCTAAAAATTCAGTGAAATTCAGTGAAAATTCAGTGAAACCCCATAGGATTCTGTGATTCTGTGAAAAGTGGCTTAAATCCAGAACTGTCTTGATGGAGAAAGCCCTTGGCAGTGACCAATGTCGGTGGTTATCTAGAGCAGGTCAGCTTAGACCTGGGGACGGTTGTGATGGATCTCAAGAGAGAGATGGCTATTGCTTTTGGGGGGATGAACTGTAGCAATGTGAGGGAAGGTGCTTTGTTGGAAGGTGTTGGGGCTGCAGGTGTGCACACACCTGAGCGGTGCTAAAGCAGGGTTGGAGAGGGCACCCTGAAGGCCTGTTTTTCCTGAAAATACGGGAGGTAGTTTTCAGTATTTTGGCTTATTTCATGCCTATCCCCGTGGAAGATTTGGTTTATTCTTTGTGACAGTGATTAGAACAGGCCTGTGGGAGGGCTGGTCTCCTGTAATGAAGGTGATGATTCACTGCTGAGGATCATAGAATGGTTTGGGTTGGAAGGGACCTTAAAGATCATTGAGTTCCAACCCCCCTGCCAGGGGCAGGGACACCTCCCACCAGACCAGGTTGCTCAAAGCCTCATCCAGCCTGGCCTTGAACCCCTCCAGGGATGGGGCAGCCACAGCTTCTCTGGGCAACCTGGGTCAGTGCCTCACCCGCCTCATCGTAAAAAATTTCTTCATCGTGTCCAATCTAGACCTACCGTCTTCTCATTTAATTGTGGTAGCTTTGCCAGACCTGCTTCCTTCAACTACGCAGAGCATCCTGCTTTCACAGGGCTGCTGCTGGCACTTCCAAGAAGGGGGAATGAAGCCGTGACATCCAGCATGACTTCTGCATGGTCTAACCTGGGCTTTCGCCGTGCCTCAGGTTCCCCCATGCCAAATGAAGCTCCTCCCCAACTTCCAACCCTTTCCTTGGCCGTTTCATCTATTTAGGACAATCTCTTTTCCATTTAAAATCTTTGAGATGGGGGGACTCTCTGTTACATTAGGCTTGCGTAAGAAATTGCCTCACTCAGACTTACTCTTGGCAAGGGTTTAGAGATGCTGCTGCAATACAAATAGCAGCGCTGATTGCTGCTGGAGATTTTCCTGAGGACGGCGTGTGCAGTTGAACCAAAGCTGGAGGTTAGAGGGTAATAATTGCACTCAGGGTTATTTTTAGCCCATCCTAGAAGAGACGGAGAATTTTTTTAATGGATTTTTTTTATATATATGTATTTAAGGAAATTACAGCTTTCTGGAAAAAAACTTCAGAGCTGTGACAAAAAATGAGAGGCAAGAGGATGTTTAAATCTGGGGGCTGGATTTCTATATTCTGGACATTCAAAGCTGTTTGTTTTGACTTCTTTCTTCTTCCCAGTGAGATGAATAAAAGAAAAGTGTGAATGTGTTTAGGTTTTATTCACAGCATTGTCGTAATGTCGAAGTAGATACAGACGGAGACAGCCAGGAAGCCGAGGATGGAGAAATCAAAAGACAGCAGACACTTAAATAACCAGTTCTAGCTAATCCAACTGTAAAACACATTTTGTTTGGCTGGTTAACAACCTATGTGTTGCTGTACCACCTATACCGTGTTATTTTATTTATATCTTTAATACGTTATCTGTAGGCGACATTATGGGTGAAGCACTGTTGCTAAAAGAGAAGGAAAAATTATAGTTATTGCTATAATAAACAGCTTGAGAATATCTTTTTAAGAAGATTGCAGTAATACAAAAGGAAATAGCGTTAGATTGCAACATCAATTATTTAGAACAACGTTGTTATATTCATTTTTTTACCCTATTTCCTTGCTCAGGGATAAAGTTCAGTCTTTCCAACGTCGGGTTTCTGGAGCCACAAAATGCCTGCTTGGGTCAGAAGTCCATAGCTTTCTGATGAACCAGGGCTGGAGACTAAGTGGGAGCGTGTCCTCTGGTGGACAAGGCAGAGGTTCTCCAAAGGTGGGGGTGACCCCCCCACCCAGCATCGCTGTCGCGTGGCTCGTCCAGCTCTGCTGTAAGGGAGAGGTGCCGGTGGCCTTAGGTTTTCTGGGACTTTGAGGAAAATAGTAATTTTAGGCCATCTTGCCCTAGTTTCAGCAGGCTTCTGGGAATAAGAAAGGGAAAATGGATCTTTGTAAAGGCTTAAAGAATGTTGCTGAGAGGGAGGGGGTGAAATCAGGTCCTTATGGAGCACTGAACCTGGTTTATAAATGGAGTGAGGAAATGTAAGTCATTGTGCACTTCTAAATTTGGGGCTTTTGTATGGATATTACTTACTTAACTGAAGACAGAAACCTTCCCCAAAAAAGAAAAGGCAATTGTGCCAGGCAGGCAGGATCGCTCGGGTTTCATTAGAACCAAAGGCAAAGGCAATAAATAATCAAAAGAATAAAAACATATTCTTTTTCCTTGTTTCTCCTTTCTTTTTAATTCTGTCTCCATGTGTAAGAACTACTTCCTGAAATAAAGCCCCTTGTCCATAGGACATACTAGCAAGCATACAGATTGAGAACTTCTCACTTTTTGGTTATATTAATGTTTGGAAAACAATGCTATGAACAACCCACTCAGCAATAGTTTTCTCAGTGCAAGTAAAATCTTCAGTGGCACAAACCTCATAAAAATAAACGATATTTTATATAAATGCTGAGTGAATACACACAAGCTGTGAATACAGTTAGGATGGCTGCCACTGCTTAAAGGTCAGTAAAGCATAGCATTAAACGGCACATTTTGTGCTCCCAGACACGTAACCCATGATAAATTTTATGCAGTACATTTCTCAAATATCTACAGACACATTTTCTTCAATAATTCACAATCCTTTAAAAGCCCTTTTTTTTTTTTGGCCTTTTTTTTTTTCCCTTTTGACAATCGATAGCAGGACATAGTGTCTATAAAAGTCGCCGGTACTGGACTTCCGCGGTCAGTTTAATTGGAGGAGGGATGGTGTTAAAGTCCCACAGCAGCTGACCCACCCCCAANGAAAAAAGACTGGCCTCATCCTCCTGACACCCACTCTTTAAGTATTTGTAGGCATTGACCCGATCCCCCCTCAGTCTTCTCTTCTCTAGACTAAAAGACCCAAGTCCCTCAGCCTCTCCTTGTAAGAGAGATGCTCCAGGCTTCCAGCTCAGCTCAGGACATGCCAGCCTGGTCCGTGGGACACCTGCCGGACCTTTATAGCCTCTTGCTTGGACTGTATTGTCTCCTTTGCAAGGAGATGGGTTTCTAAAGCGAGCCTGGGAGGGCTCAGAACATGCATTAGGACGAGATATTTAGTGGGAAATGTCATCCCTACGACAGGACTTTTTCCTGCCTCTGTTTGCTAGTGTAAAGTCAGCAGAAGTAAATTAGCTGGCAGATTTCAATGGAGACTGTTACTGGCGTCCTCTGCCAGATAGCGTGTGGAGTGCCAAATTAGAATTGATTTCTCAATAAAATTGAGTTCAGCCTCCTCAACATAATCTAAGACAGAATGACAAAATCTCTCTCACTCACTTTTTAATTTTATTATTTTCGGTCAGTTTTGTTCTTGGATATTTTTGCTGCCCTAATTGCTTGTTATTATCTTCTTCCTCGAATCTTTTTCCCTTGTCCAGGAGAGTCAAAACCTCATCTGCTTTGATAAGCAATTTATGGAGGAAAGTAAAAAGGAAAGGATGTCTACGCATCGCCTCCTTCGCCCCTCCTCGCACTCCTAAGGCTCTCCTGGCAGCAGAGCCGGGAGCGCCGGTTCCTTCTCCGTGCTCTGACTCAGAGGCTGGGAGCACAACAATCTGTTTACAGTCCCATCCTCGCTTCTCCTTCCCACTCACAGCACGTTGCTTTGGGAACCACCAACCAACCTAATTAAAACAAATTTTTTCCTATTGCGGGAGCAATTCCCCAAATGCTCCGCCTCGCCAGGATAACGCTGTGTCTGCTCAGTTCACTACCTCCATCCAGCTCCCGAAGAGGCTCATCTTACTGTAAAGAAAATCGATGCCTTCTAATGTGGCTTTAATTCTTAAATTCGGTGCATTTATCACACATGCTTCTAGGGGACCTCGTGTAATATACAGAGGTGAAAAAAAAAGTCTTCTTTTTAAAAGAAGCGGCTTCTGAAACGTTAGCAAAGCCTGTTACGTGACCCGGTAAGGGAGCTATTCAGAATTAAATAAAGCAGGATTTTAAGTGGGGAGGTGCAGGTGGAAACACAAGATGGCAGCACTGGAAGCATCGCAAAAAAGTCTGGAAGTGTAACCACCACCTGGAATCTGCTGGCTTGGTTTCTACCACAGACAAGGCATCGCACCCAGTGGTTATGCCTAGCCTGGCCTTGCAGGCCTGCAAGGACAGCTTTTGTTCAAGGTGTCTCATAGACTCATAGAATGGTTAGAGTTGGAAGGGACTTTAAAGATCATCGAGTTCCAACCCCCCTGCCATGGGCAGGGACACCTCCCACCAGACCAGGTTGCTCAAAGCCCCATCCAGCCTGGCCTTGAACCCCTCCAGGGATGGGGCAGCCACAGCTTCTCTGGGCAACCTCTTCCAGTGTCTCACCACCCTCAAAGGACAGAATTTCTTCCCGAGACCTCATCTAAATCTCCCCTCTTTCAGTTTGAAGCCCTTACCCCTCATCCTATGGTTCCACTCCCTGACAAACAGTCCCTCCCCATCTCTCCTGTAGCCCCTTTAGGGACTGGAAGGGGCTCTAAGGTCTCCCCAGAGCCTTCCCTCCTTTAGGCTGAACAACTCTAACTCTCTCAGCCTGTCCTCACAGCAGAGGTGCTCCAGCCCCTCTGATCAACTTCATGGCCCCCAGCCATCCTCTTTCTTAAGTGACTGGGACCTACTTTTCACCCTATGTGAACATCAGCAGCAGAGGTCAGTGAGATTAGACAGCTGCAGCTGTTCATACCAGTCTTTCAGAGCACTGAAATCTTCCATCTCTCAGCTCATTCCCTGGAAATCAGAATATATCATGGCTCCTGAAAGCAACTCCTGTGCTATTGGAAACACCTGTGTTTGAACAGGTGGTGTTACTTGTGTGCCTGTAGTAGGGTTAAATGGCAAGTGCCTGCTTATTCCAACCCTGTTTTAGCAAAGATGGAGCTTCTGAGAAGAGCTGAGCAACATGGTAGGTCACTGGCATTCCTCAAAATACTTCTTTTTTTCAGCTTTTTACCCTGCCTTCTAGTTCCACTGCTTTTTAGCTTTCACCTTGCATTAGGGTGCTTAGACCAGCCACCTTTACATTCCTTCCTTTCCCCGTTTTTGGAGATCTTCATGCACCTTCTCTCTGGCTGTGGGAGTGAGAACGTGACCTTAGACCTTGTTTATTGTTTTTCTTTTTATGTGAGATTGGTAGTTTTTGGAGCATTAAACGTCCTTTCTGTTCTTTAATTTTCTAAACCAATTCTGGTAGGTAGCTGTTTCCTATGGTAGGCTGTCCTTTCTTTCTTCCTTTCCCTCTTCGCTTGCTGTGGTTCTAGCTCTCTCTGCTCCTGCCTGTATTCTGCTTTCTTCTGTCCCTGCATAACCACCCCTAGACCGTAGATCCTGATTTACGGATTGTCACTACTAAACCTTCTGGAATTACAGAACACTTGCTGCCACAGTTTTATTAGTTTGAAGTTTTTTTCTGGTATGGGCCAGAAATGAGCTCTGTTGACATCACGTGGTGCAACGAAGGTATCGGGCCACCAAGTGGCTGCCGAGACCTATGGAGAGAGTTAAGTGATAGGTCTATGAGCTTTCAGGCATCTGAGGGCGCTGGCTCTGTTCCAGCAAAACACTGGACCATATGCTTAATTTTACGCGTGTAAGTAATCCAGCAAAGATGGTTTAGACTAGCAATATCCTTAATATTCAACATATTATTGACTATCCATAGTTTGGTGGAGCATCAGGGTGTCTTGCAGTCCTGACCCAAAAGCTGTGATGGAGTAGGAAGCGGGCGAACTGATAAATGAAGGACTTTTACTGGGAGGGGGGAGGACTGCTTTTTCCAGCTGTAGAATGTGGGAGTGAGAATTTGGTTCAAAAGAGTGGTTTTCTCTCTGGAGTGTGTACGCAGACTGGCTGGTGGATTGTGTGGGCGATGGCTGTGCTTTCCAGGGTTGGTACTGGTCATGAATGAGGTGATCATTTCAGGTGAAAGGGCTGGAACGTGAGAGTTCTCATCCACCTCTGGAAGATCCTGTAGCAGCCATTTTTCTGCTCCCAAGCTCCTATCTGTTACCTTTTGTCCCAGATCTCCCTTAATTGCTGTAGTCAAAGGATGGGAAGGACCAAGAGTTGGTGTAGCCTATCCATCAGCACGCTCAGAGGTCCCCTCATCCCAATGGATTTGGTTCTGAGATCTCTCCCAAAAACTGGCAGAGGTTTGAGACGCGCCCTGCTTTTATTCTTTCTTCTTTGGTTGGAGAGAATACATGGATTAACAAACACTTCTGAGAGAAGCCTGCCTTCCTGGCAGTCGCTGAGTCTCAAAATGTTGATTCTCAAGGCTGTCTTCACAAGGGAGTTAGTCCTATCTATTGCCAGCAGGTTGAAATTGCCCTTTGTGTTTATTGTATTAAAAAAAAAGAAAGAAAGAAAAAGAACCCCAAAAAAATAAATGAGGAGAGCAGGGGTTTGTAAAGGTGGGGTTTGGTGGGTGAGAGCGAATCCCACAGAGAGTGTTCTGTGGGATGGGTTGGGTACAGCAAGGGAGAACATGAAAAGTGCTAGGTCATCCTGTCCTCTTCCCAGGCATATGCATATCCCCTTGGTAGCACAGGTTTATTTGCAGGAATGCTTTGTCCCTGAGTCACGCTGATTGGGGAGAGGCTGTTACATATGCAAAAAGAAAAAAGAAAATATACTTGGATGCTTTGTCTTCTGGAATTTTCACTATTTTCCCGAACTAGCTATTTTTGGTGAGTAGGTTTGAACGTGTCAAGCAGTATATACACCATGTGCTAAACATTATTATTATTATTTAGTGTTTTATTTGCTATTAATGTATTTTTTAGTAAGCGTTGGGACTTTCAGCCCTTCCTTTGGGAAGCTATTGTACATTCTCATAGATTTCACTGTCAGAGTTTTTACTGATAGCTTATATTTTCTTTTCCTTAATTACTGCCTGTTACTTCTTCTTGTGTCCTCTTGTACCTAATTATAAATGTTACAACATCAATTTAGGAAAAATATCAGGGGAGGTTTCACAAGGGTCAGTGCTGATCACAATATTGTTTAATACTTTCCTAAACAATATATACAGAGCAGTACAATTTGCAGATGATGCCAAATTAAGAGGGATCATAAACACAGTGGAAGGCAGAGAGAGAGAGATAACAAAAGGATGTTGAGAGTTTAAAGAACTGTGCAAAAATTAACAAGATGAGATTTAATTTAGATAAAATACAAGGTCATACACCATGGGAGAAAAATACCAACTACAAAATGGAAAATGCTGGTTAGAAAACAGCAATAATAGTGATATATTTTACATTTATGTGGCGTCTTTCATCTTACGGAGTCCCAAAGAGCTTTGCAAATTAAATAAATTAATATAGAAGCTACACATAAGGATTATTTTGTTCTCCACGGGGACACCTCCTGCGTTGGTGCAGAATATGACAGCTACTCAACCAGACTCTGCAGTGGTGTGCAACAGTTCAGGACAAAATATTACAGGTCCCCTTGAAATGGCAGTAAAAGTTAACGGAAGGCAGCGTTTGTGCAGCAGGGCACTGCTTACAACTGTTCCTCTGATGAAAACTGCCACAGCATTTTTATTATTATTTTTTTTTTTTTCTCCTCAAGCTGCAGATGATCAAGACCTCGGTTTTACATCTGTCTTTAGCTTTACTGCAGTAATGCAGAGACGAACCCACTGAGTCAGGGTGGGCACCAACTGCACGAGAGCTCATTCTGTGAGACAGTTGGGAGAAGAACAGTGGTTTTTTTTGGTTTCTTACTGGAATAGACAAATATATATGACCTGTTTATTAAAAAGTAGGTAACGTTATCTGTACTTATTTGAAGGCTATTCATTTTTACCTAGGGAGGTTCAACTGGAGGGTCTATAAAGCTGATGATGGGAAAGGAAGGCACGTGGTGCTGAATTGAGGGTTGATGGAAGGGGTGGGGTGAAGAATGGTTTTGGATTCCCCGTCCCTGGAGGGGTTCAAGGCCAGGCTGGATGGGGCTTTGAGCAACCTGGTCTGGTGGGAGGCGTCCCTGCCCATGGCAGGGGGGTTGGAACTTGATGGTCTTTAAGGTCTCTTCCCACCCAAACCATTATATGATTCTATGTAGAAGATGAAAGTCATAAATGAAGATGCAGCAGAAGGACAAGATGAGTCTGGATGAATAACCAATGCAGAGGAAAGGCTAGGGATAGTCTTCGTAAAACCACGGTGAATATCATTTAAATGGTGGCCAGCAGATTCACAGGGGAATACTGGTTTTTGTTTGTTTCCCCTGTCCTGCTAACTGTAGGCAACATTATGAAGGTGGACACAGGGTTTGAATTTACCTATAGATATATCATGTGTCTCATGGTGGAGATGCGTCACAAGTTGTGTGTGTGGGCATCTAAGGTGGCTCCTTAGAAGCCGATGTAGTGTTATTTTCTGAAGATCCTGATTCATCACGGAGCAGCCAGCTTCATGGCCTACTCGGTGTGATGGAGGGCTCTGTGCTTGGTGTTTGCCAGCCCTAAGAGTTCGGGCTAAGGTGATGCCCAAAGGAGCAAGTGATATGGAATGTGGGACTTGGAGGTGGCTGGTGTGTGCAGTGCGCTCATCCTGCTCTCCAGGGAACCAGAAGTTCGTGCAGTATCCAGGTCTGATATCCCTGATGGAAAACTGCACATACTCAGGTCGCTCCCTAGTCATGAACAGGTCTCGCGTGTCTTATCAGAGTCATGGGTCTCTAATTAGGAAGGAGTTGGAAGCATTTGTCCTATCAGGAGGGCTTCTCTGTTAGCAGCAGTCCGTGTGTGTGTGTGTCCATCCCTCTGAATATTCACTTGGTGGTTTTACCTGCTGTGCCAAATTGAGAGTTCGTTTGTCAGATTTGTCTCTCTGCCTTTATTTCTCCCTGCAATGGCACGTGGTAACATCTGGCTAATATCTAGAGGAACTAGAAAGTGAAACTTTCTGGGAAGATTTTGCAGTAGTAACTGGTTGAACCTGTGCATCTGGAACCTGCTATTTTTGATTTTTCTCCTCTGGTCAGCAAACAAAAAAAAAAGAAATAGTATTTGTTCTCTTCCTCACCTCCCACCCCCCAAATATTTTCTGTGCTCAGTGGATGAGGGGAAGTTCCTACACTCGTTGGACTATTTTGAGGTCCAGCTAAGTGCTTGGATGTGTAACTGACTTTCCCATGTAACCATGCAAAGTGAATTTAGTTCGATATCTTAATTTCAGAGGTTTTTTGTGTTTGGATTCCAGCAGTTGCTTAATTTTTTTTTTTTTTGGCGAGCATCACTAGTGTGGCCTGTAAATCTGGGTACCGCAGCCTTACCTGGAGGGTGGAATTCACTGGGCGTGATTTTCCACCAGCCTGCCCCTTGTGTCACTACTCACAGCTCTGCAAAATGCCCCTGTTGTTCTTCAGCAGCAGTTTCGCATCCATTTTGCGCGGGGATGAGTGACTACAGAGGGTGCAAGCCGGTGGAAAATTCACCTTGTGTTCTGTGCTCCCGTCTTAACCGAGACACGAACCAGCACCCTCATGGTCTGTTGGCTGTAAATCTCCTACTTTTAGATGAGCTGAGAAAGAGCCTTGCCATGGCTAAGCTAGTGTGAATCACACTAAGCTTACTTCAGCTAAAATAAACTCCTTTTTCCCTTCTGAATACAGCCCCCCTCCTTCTGTGTGGATGGGTGTGCGGCTCCCTGCAGTCTCCTGGCATTCCCATCCCACCAGGCTCCACAGGTATTGGGAAAAAATGTGTTTTGGGGTTACTGCTCCCAGCCGGCACAGGGGAGAAGAATTCAGAATTATAGAATCATAGAACTGTTCAGGTTGGAAGGGACCTTAAAGATCATTGAGTTCCAACCCCCTTGCCAGGGGCAGGGACACCTCCCACCAGACCAGGTTGCTCAAAGCCCCATCCAGCCTGGCCTTGAACCCCTCCAGGGATGGGGCAGCCACAGCTTCTCTGGGCAACCTGTTCCAGTGTCTCACCACCCTCACAGGAAAGAATTTCTTCCTGAGATCTCATCTAAATCTCCCCTCTTTCAGTTTAAAACTGTTACTCCTTGTCCTATGGCTCCACTCCCTGATCAAGAGTCCCTCCCGATCTCTCCTGTAGCCCCTTTAGGGACTGGAAGGGGCTCTAAGGTCTCCCCAGAGCCTTCCCTCCTTTAGGCTGAACAACCCCAACTCTCTCAGCCTGTCCTTGTAGGAGAGCTGCTCCAGTCCTTTGATCATCATGTGTGGGATGGTGTGCTTCAAATAAGTGACCTCGGGAGGAAGGGGCTGGGTACTAGTCTGTTATGCTTTTAAAGTATATTAGCTCTGTATTTAAAACCCTTGGGGCTGTGCCCGTGTGTGGAGTAGCTCAAGGTTTGCTCAGTTTTGGGGAGAGCAAATGCCACCCTTAAAAAACACAAACCTGCTCTTGGAGATCTTTTGAGGGAGCTGTCAAGCCAGCATCTCGCTTGCGTTTTATTACAGAATCACAGAATCTTCAGGTTGAAAGGGACCTTTGAGATCATGGAGTCCAACCATTGAAAAAAAACCACCAAAAAAAAAAACACCTCACAGAACACCAAAACAAAAAAAACAACAGTAGTTAAAAACTGGGAAGGGAAGAACCCAGGCAGTTGAAGGACAGATTTTCTCTCCCCCGGTGCCGTAGAAGCGCCTGCGCTTCAGTCTGCTGCCATTTTGCTTGAGAGAGCTGGAGCGCTTGAGTTATGGTGACATCTATTAGAATTCAATTAGTGGTAGTTCACTGACCCAAATTAACATTCTTTGTTAAACTCAAGTCAGTGTATATGTATGCTATTTCCAGGCCAAACGGACCTGCATAGAAGAGAGGCTCCGAATCTCTGAGCTTGTTGGCAGTGTCTTAGTAACTGGATTCAGAGCACAAGCTTATCTAATGCCAGCGCTTTAGGCTGGCTAATAGAATTGCACATGTCTGTGGTTTGTAATTAAACTGTGAGGAGCTCTGATTCGAGGTGAGTGGGGGAGAAGGAAGGACGAGGGAGGACACTCTCTACAGCCTCTCGGCTTCTCTCCTCCATCCCGGGGTGGAGGCGGCTGCTGGAACGTGGTGGTGGTGGAGGTCGATCTCCGCTGCCTCCCTTCCTGGCTGGGAAAGGCGTCGTGGTGCATGAGGTGGGCTGGAATATTTCACCCTCGCTTTGCTTCTTATTTCAAGCCTTTACAAGCTCCTAATCTAATCTACGCTGCATCTAGTCTACCCTGGTTCCAGGTTGGACATTGTTGGCTTTGGTGTTGGGGTTACACTAACCCACCCCTCTCATCCGCAAAACTTTTCCGGTGCCCGGCATTGCTGGGTTTGTCCGTGTGACTTTGGCGTAGTCAGGCACGACTGTGGTAGAAATAACACCACTGCAGTCAGTGATGCCATTCAGCATCAGGAGAGGAAACCAGAGGAAATTCCCACTTTCTTCCTTTACCATGGTCTGTCTGGGCTCCCCAGTTCAAGAG
>VXAK01023735.1:118685-142918 GCA_013399435.1 Arenaria interpres | reverse complement strand
GCCCCGTGCGGGGGTGCCCGCAGCTCCTGCCCCCCCCTGCCCGGCTGTCGTGGCGCTCCCATCCCCCCCCTCCTCGCGTGGGTGAGGGTCTCCCGTAGCCTCTGCAGCCGGTGGGCTGTTGCGGGGGGGGCGTGGGGGGGAAACACATCTCATCTCCCCCCGCAGCGTAGCAGCGGTGGGCCCGGGCGGTGCGGCTCCCGCAGCTGTCACGGGCACAGCAGTGTGATGAGCCTGCCCGGCCTCTGCAGCTCAGGGCATCTCCCTGCGCCCCCCTCCCCGCGTTCAACCCGCCGCGGGGGGGCGGGGGGGGGCGTCCCCAGGCCCGGCCCCGCTCACCCCAGCTTTATCCCGGGGGAGGGGGACTCGCCGCTGGTAGCCCTCTGCGGATCCGAGTCCTACGGGTGATTTTCTGCCCCGTGGAGCGAGGCTCCCCCCGGGTGCTGAGCCCTCGGCTCGTTGCACAGAGACCCCCCCGGGGGGACGGGCTCCCCGGGGGCAGCGGTACCCCCGGGAAAATGGTAAAGCTTCCTTTTTACTGGGTCTTTTTTGTGTAAAAGTAGATATTCCTGGGGGCGTGAGAGCGGTGCTGTCGAAAAACTAGCGGATTTGGCCGCCTCAATCTCAGCTTTTTTCTTTTTTTTTTTAAATTTTTAAGGAAAGAGCATTTAGGGAGCGTCGCTCCCGCCGAGGCCTGGATGTTTCTAAACAACAGCCTGGAAAAATCTAGTGCCTGCAGCCCTAAAAGCAGAAGTTTTAAAAATAAATTCCTCCCCAGCCTCCGGCAGATTAATCGGGAAGGGCGTGCTCCGGGGCCGTAATCCGGCCGGCAAATTGCCGAAAATCCTTGGAGTGAGCTGGCAGAGATTTCAGGAGGCAAATTTCTCGTTTTCTTGGGCTAAAAATAGATGCAAGAAAAATTGCTTTTAGAGTGGAAGGGAAGGTGGTGGGTGACTTTGCTCTCGGCATCCTCCTGGTGAAAGGGGAGTGCTCGGCCAAAAGCGTTATTGACAGTCCAGTTCTTTTCCTGAAGAGATCCATTAGCTTGCACAAGTCCTTTTTTTTTTTAATTTTATATATATATATATTTTAATTGAGACTAAAAGGCTGAAGGCCGCCTGGGTTTGGACGCCTTGCCGGGTGCAGCGTTCCCTCGCGCTGCCTCCTTTGGCTTCAGTTCAGGCAAAAGGCAGCTTTCAAGAGCAAGAGCGAGCAGTCCAAAAAAATCGCCTGTCCTTAGAAATGGAACGGGGTCGGCTGCCAGGAGGAGGAAAGGGGAAAAAAAAAAGGCAATAATAAATGTTGTCATCTCCTGTGCTCCAGCCCTTTCTGAGGTCAGGAGGAGTGTGTGCTACAGAGGGCAGCAACGAGCTTGTAGGAGTAAGCCCATGAGGAAATCTGCATTTAATGAACTAAAATATTTAACTCCTCTCTCAAGGTAACGTTAATAATTAATCGCCCGGTTTGGGGAGCCGAGTTAGTGCTACTGAACCCCACCAGTCGGGCTTGTGTCGAGTTGTTCTCTTGCTTGTGTTCCCTCCCAGAGGGTGCGGAGGTGAGGAACCCCCCGGTGAGTCGGGGCTGGGTCGATGAGGTTCATTTGTTGGGAGCTGGAGAGTGTGCGCCCCGGTGTGTCACACACAGCGCCGGAGGCCTGGCATCTCTTAGGGTTTGATTTGCTTTATGTTCACTCAATGATGCAGTCGTTTGTTGCGTGCGTTCAGGTGTTTTTGCTGAGTGTCTCATGAGACTCACCTTAGGAACTGACTGCTCCTGCCCAAAAAGGAGGGACCCAAGTCACGGAGCAGATGGGGGCTTGCTCCAAGCTCCAAACTCTCCAGGAACTTGCCAAAACTCTAAGCTGCCATTTCAGGAGCGGGTTTTGTCTGCTCTCCTGTCCCTGCTTTACGCAGTCAGCAACCTGCCTCCCCTTTCCAGCGAGGGCTTGTATTCCCGACCTGCCAATTCCACCTACTCCCTGCTCGCAGCGGGGCTTGGGGGGATCCCATCTGGCGCTGATGGAATTTCTCCCCCACTTCACTGTGCGTTGGAAACGAGCTGGTACCCCCTGGGAGAGGGCCTTGTGAGAGTGGGGGGCTGCCGGTCCCCCAAATCCAGCCTTCCTCTCTCTGAGCAGTGTGATGCTGAGATGGAAGCTGTGGCTGCTCCATCCCTGGAGGGGTTCAAGGCCAGGCTGGATGGGGCTTTGAGCAACCTGGGCTGGTGGGAGGTGTCCCTGCCCAGGGCAGGGGCGTTGGAACTGGATGATCTTTAAGGTCCCTTCCAACCCGACCCATTCTGTGATTCTGTGCTCACCCTGCATTTTAAAATGAGGTCGATCGGCCTCATCGAGTCTGGGGGTGTGTGGGGGGCACGTTGCCCTAACACATGGGACTGCGACACCCCGAGCTCTATTTCTGCTCTCAGTCCCTGCTTCAGGGGCAGCCTCGTGTTCCAGCACGGTCTCAGGGGCTCTCTCGCTCCATTTCAGGGGCAACACCAGGGTGGAGGAAGCCTGTGAAATGTACACCAGGGCTGCCAACATGTTCAAGATCGCCAAGAACTGGAGCGGTGAGTACAGTCCCTGCCGATGCGGGCTCTGCCTGGAGAGTGGCTGATGCCGGGGTGACCCACACGTGCCCGACCGCCTTCCCGCAAATTATCACAGCAGAGTCCTACATCCCAGGCTGTTTCCATGGGGATGGTCCCTGTGGTGATGCAGTTCCTCTGCTTTGCCCGGCTCTGTGGTGATTTAAGTGTTGGGAGAGTGGGCAAAGGGGGGGTTCCTGATGTTAAATTAGCCTGGGTGCAGTCAACTGTTTTAAGCTGAAAGCTTGTCACTCTGCAGGGGAGCCTGCTGACGGGGCACTGCCCCGCGTTTGCCCTTCAGCAAGGAAATACCTTGGGGTGGGACATCAAGTCCAGTGGATTTTGAGACCCAAGGGATCCCCCTCGCTGATCCAGTAGATGCAGGGCGCAGCCAGGGGTGAGGACGAACACACGCTGTGGAGGATGAGTGTGGAGGTGGGAAGCCCCCGCTGTGCCCTGTGGGGACGGGCTCAACCGCTGGCAGACAAGCACCTCCTGGACACGGTTTGGGGTGGTTGTTGCATCTCTCAACCTCTGTGGGGCCTGGGAAGTGACGCCCGCTTTGCCGTTCTGTGTCGATCCTGCTTGTTGCCGGGTCAGAGGGGTACCTGAGGTCGGTGTGCTCTTCTCTTTCAGCCGCAGGAAACGCGTTCTGCCAGGCGGCCAAGCTGCACATGCAGCTGCAGAGCAAACACGACTCGGCCACCAGCTTCGTGGATGCTGGGAACGCTTACAAAAAAGCAGATCCACAAGGTAAGGGGAGCGAAATCCGGGATTGTTTCTTGCAAAGCTGCTTAGTGGCAGAGGAGGTGGCGCGCTGAGGCTTTCGGTAGTCGCCGGCTCTGTGGGGCTGTAGATCCTCACCGCACACTATTCGAAAGCCATAGTATCTTCTGCACCTCCGCTTTTCCGAAGTAGCCCTTCAGGTGATGCATCATCATGGTCTGCCCTGTGGACTGGCGTGCGCAGGGGTGTCATCTCGAGGTGGTCTCTGGTGCTTTGGTACGCGGCGGTGCCTTGGTTGAGAGGCACTGCCCCCAGGTCGCTTCCTTCCTGCTTTAGCTTGGCTTTGGAGACATACTCACCTCTGAAGGGACGCTTAGGGCAGGTCTTAGGTCTGGATCAGACCGGGATCCCTGCCCTTAGCCCCAGCCCCCTCCCAGGGGTTTCCCTGGGTGGGAGGAAAACGGACTGACGTCTGATGAGATGAGGATAAAGGATCTGGATTCTTTACATCTGGTCGCAAAGAGCAGGGTTGTGGTTTTGTGGAAGACCTCTGATTCCCCTTACTCCAGCTGAGTGTTTGGAAACACACCAACCAACCTGCCAGTGCTGCCCTCGTTTCCTGTGCCGGGGGGCTGAAGAAGCTAACTCAGGGCAGATAAGACCGTTTGATAATTGTCAGACCCCCAGATTTCCTAGAAAATGGCAGCTTCTGCATGTTTATGAGATCAGTATTTTGAATTTTGCTGTTTGAGGATGCAGCCTGGCAAGCCTGGGGTACAAGTCATTTATATTTTGCCCATCCTAATTTTTGACTGTTACCTTTCAGCGTCCGGGTTTCTGCCCAGGTGAATCAACAGGCTGTTGGTGGGACACGGGTTGTTTGGGGTGGGTGAAAGAATTACACCTGCAGGTGCAAAATCGCAGGGAAATGTGACATCCATAGGTCTGAGGTGTTGAAAATGTTCTGTTGGTTGGTTCCGATGTACGTACACGCGCGTGTGAGTAGGTATTGATTGAAGAAGCTGGTTCGTGGTCTGATGAAGAGAAACGTTACCGAGATCTGATTAGGGGTGGGGGGGGGAGGGAGAAGAGAAAGGTCTTGGGCTGGGAAGTCTGATGTGCTGGCTGACTTTGTTGTTTTTCCTGAACACTCATGCTGCAGAGGCCATCAACTGCTTAAATGCAGCTATCGATATCTACACCGACATGGTAAGAAGCTGCACTGGCAGCTCGTGGACCGATGCGCTTGTACGAGATGCAGCTCTGTGCGTGCTGTGTGTGCCGGGTGGAGGGGGAGCCCCCGGCTCACCTTCAACCTCTGCCTTCTCCAGGGGCGGTTCACCATCGCTGCCAAGCACCACATCACCATTGCGGAGATCTACGAGGCTGAGCTGGTGGACATCGAGAAGGTGAGGGTGCCAGGCGCTGCCGGTGCTGCTCTGCAGGTGCTGCGGCGGCTGCATTCCCTTCCCCGGCCAGAGCAGCGCCCAACTCAGCCCGGCCGGTAAAAACCCGTCTCCCGTCCAGCGCCGGGCTGCTTTACGTAGGTGTGAGTCGCCCCGTAACTTGAAGTGAGCGTTACCGGGGTGAGGGGTGGTTTCCCCAGCACGTCTCTCTCGTGGGGCAGCCCTGACCCGTCGGGGTGCCGCTCTGCAGAGCAGCAGGGCTGGCAAAACCCTGAGAAAGCCTGACCGATGTGGGGGTTTTTCCACATCTGAAAAGCACTTTGGGGAGTCGTGGGGCAGTTTCTGTAGTTGTTTTCTGAGGCACCCGAAGGAAGCTGCTGTTACTTTTGGTTCCCGTTTCAGCGCTGACCCTCTCGTTCCCGTAGGCCAGGGCCCCGAGCAGGAATCCTGCTGCAGCTCAGCTGGCTGCAAATTTGCTGGAAGTTTGCAGAACAAAAAAAAAAAAGCGTGGTTTCTAGATATTATTATTTAGACAACCATTTGCTTCCTCAGCTCCACTTCGTTGGATCCCATCTGTCTCTGTTCATGACTTCGTGTCGCCTCTCCACGAGCAGCCCCGTGTCAATCACACCCGGGCTGTTCTGTCCAGCGATTTATCCTATTGTGGCAAAGCTGGCAGAAGCCTCCTCGCACCCTGGTGATGAGCATTCGCAGGCGTTACACGAGTAGGGTCACCTGTATTAAACCCGCACCGGAGTTTGGGACCCTTCACGAGTTCCCGGTCAAATTTCCAAGGGCAGCCTCACGTCCTGAGCGTGCAGGGGTGTGTGCGGCCGCGCTCCCCTCCGCTGCAAACCCCGCAGCGTGCTGCGGCGCTGCTCCCTTTGGGCGTGGGATGGGAAAGCTTTTGTGAACGCGGTCGCTGTCTGCTGGTCTGACCAAAAATTGCGCTTCGGAAGCGGCATTCAAGCGCGATGTTTCTGTCCCCAGGCGATCGCGCACTACGAGCAGGCGGCAGACTATTACAAAGGAGAGGAGTCCAACAGGCAAGTGCTCGCTGTAAAAGAGTCGCAAGGGGGAAGGGTTGGAGACGGGGATTTCTCCTGGGTGGCCCACATGCTCGCACCCCTCATCTGCCAGCCTGTTCTAAAATGTCCTTCGGTGGGACGCCCAAGTCCTCCTTAGGCAGATTTCTGTTTGAGGTCCCATCCTGCGCGCGGCCGTGTCTGGTTTGGGGTGCCCATCTTGGGTGCAGAGAAAGCACGGAGCAATGGAATGGTGTCTGACTCCAGGGCTGTGCTGAGTCACAGAATCTTTGTGGTTGGAAGGGACCTTTGAGATCATTGAGCCCAACCACAAAAAAAAACCCAAACCAAAACCAAAACCACACACCCAGTTGTCTCCTTGGGAGGACCAGAGACAAAACCCAACAATCTCGGGCACTAGAGCATGCCCTGAAGTGCCGTGTCTACACGTTTCTGAAATACCCCCAGGGATGGTGACTCCACCACCTCCCTGGGCAGGCTGTTCCAGTGCCTGACCACCCTCTCAGCAAAGTCATTCTTCCCAATATCTAATCTAAACCTCCCCTGCCCCAACTTCAGACCATTTCCTTTGCTCCTGTCATTATTCCCTTGGGAGAAGAGGCCAACCCCCACCTCTCTACACCCTCCTTTCAGGGAGTTGTAGAGGGCAATGAGGTCTCTCCTCAGCCTCCTCTTCTCCAAACTAAACATGCCCAGTTCCCTCAGCCTCTCCTCGGATGATTTGTTCTCCAGACCCCTCACCAGCTTGGTGGCTCTCCTCTGGACACGCTCCAGCACCTCAATGTCCTTCTTGTGGTGAGGGGCCCAGAACTGAACCCAGCCCTCGAGGTGAGGCCTCACCAGTGCCCAGTCCAGAGGCACCATCACTGCCCTGCTCCTGCTGGCCACGCTGGTCATGAAGAGTCGAAGCTCTTCATGCCTTTCCCTCCCTGTGTTTTCATTTTGGCTGTTAAAATTCCCTTAATTTACAGCTTTTGGGTCCCACTTTCACGTACGCCAAGTAGTAGAGGTAGTGCTTGGAGGTACCAGGGCATGGATCTGTGTTTCCCCAGGACACAGTTGCTTATGACTTCCGTGCTCTCATTGACTGCAGCTCAGCCAACAAGTGTCTGCTGAAGGTGGCTGCCTACGCTGCGCAGCTGGAGCAGTACCAGAAGGCGATAGAGATCTACGAGCAGGTGAGGATGCGCGCTTCGGCCAAAAGGGCAAAAATTCCTTGAAAATGGAAAGTGGGTCAGTCCCGCAAAATTGCCGCGGCCTATGGAAGCTCCTGCTCTTACTTATTTTTGGGGGCTGGTTATGCCTTTGTGAGGCATGGTTTGCTCCTTACTTCTTAAGAGTTGCTTTAACTTACCAAAGGCATTTTTTTTTTCCCCTGAATTCTCTTTTTTCTAGAGAAACGCTGGGGAAAGAAATATATTATTACACTTTTGATCGTATTTACAAATGTCTGACAGAAAGTATCCCCCCCCTCCAAATTTGTAAACTTGATCGCTCTGCCTTTATACTGGGTATTTACATGGGAATACTTGCAGTGCTGCTTTTCTGCTTCCGGAGGGTGAATATCGGAGGAGGTTTTCACCCAGTTGACACGCTTTCCCCCTTCTGCATCAGACGGGACGCAGCGAGGTACCGGTGCGGTGCCCCTGAACTGGTGCAGCAGCTCCCTGGGAGGAGGGGCTGCCCGAGGGCACTCTCACAGCTGCCTGCGGGTTTCTGACCCGCTTGGGATTCATTAACAATCCATCTCGCTCCCCAAAAGCTTTTTGTATGGACACTGGCATTTCTTCTGTCGGCTTCATTTGCATTACGGCGCTGTGTGTAATTTTAATCGGCCGTCCTGTTTTTAATTCGGTTCTTAATGATGCGGTTTTCTTGCCCAACTCTTAACAATGGCTATTTTTGTGCCCAGGTTGGAACAAACACGATGGATAACCCTTTGCTGAAGTATAGCGCCAAAGAGTATTTCTTCAAAGCTGCTCTGTGCCACTTCATCGTGGATGAGCTGAACGCGAAGGTGAGCGGGCTCAGAGTGGTTATCCCAAACTTTCCGCATCCCCTCTTCATCCCCCTGCGCTGGCTGGGACACCTCCCTGTCTGCGCAGGCGTTTGCAGGGCAGCTGCACGGACTGAAGCTTGAGGTGCCACAGCGTCCAGCTGGATTTACTGTGAATACTTTCCCAAGCGTGGTTTTAGGACTGGAAGGCAAAAGCTGAAACAAAAAGCAAGTGGTTTTGTATGAAATGAGCGTAAGGCGCATCTTCTCTCTTTCAGCTTGCACTTGAAAAATACGAAGAAATGTTCCCGGCGTTCACAGATTCACGGGAGTGCAAGCTATTGAAAGTGAGTACAGCCAGTTTTAAAAGAATAGTCACGCTTGAAAACGCTTACTGCCCTTTCCTTGGCGCTTTTTCACCTTGCTAGAGGTTTGGTCGTTTATTCCAATGTTTTAGAGGACATCTTTGCATTGGGTTTATACCAGACCTATGGAAGTAGCTGCAGCAGAACAATGATTATCCTAGCTAACTCAAAAAAACAAACCCAAAAACCAACCCGAACTATTTCTGTGTTCACGGCGGGTGGTTCAAACGGGTTGCGAAGGTGGCACTGCTGAACACCTGGGTGCCCTGCAGTGTGGCTGCAGAGGAGCCCTCTCTCCTGGGGACAAGATGCCCGGGATACACCGGGAACTTGCAGTAAGACTATTTTCTAATTTTTCATGGTGTTTTCCTAGAAACTGCTGGAAGCCCACGAGGAGCAGAACTCCGAGGCGTACACCGAGGCAGTAAGTAGTCACCAGTTCGCTAAGGTGTGCTCATGGCCGGCTGGCTGGTCCTTTTTTCTCTTCTTTGGGGTGTGTGCGCTGTTAAATGCTGGGGAACTGGTGGCCCAAGCTCTGAGTGCTGCTGCCGAGTCCATGGGGGCAAAACACCGGGAGCTTCGCTGCTTCACCACCCTGCCACGGGCCAACCCGCGGGAGAGATGGCCGTGAGCAGAACCGCTTCCAGCCTGGGCTCTAGCGAGTCCCAAACTGCATTCTTTAAAATTACTAGTTTGTCACTGAGAGGCAAGTAGAGATCCTGCCTGGCTTTGTTCCAGCTTCTCTCTCTTTTGACAGTGGCTGAAAGTGCTCTGTGTGGTTTTGGACAGATATTTTTTTATTTTATTTTACTACTTCTGGGAAGACTCGAAGTTTTAAAAGACCATACTTCAAGAGCTGCAGAATGCTGCTTCTGCAGCAGTCTCGGCTGCTTCCTAGTATCTTAAATTTAAACCATTTCTTCCTAATAGGTTAAAGAATTCGATTCAATATCACGGCTGGATCAGTGGCTGACAACCATGCTGCTTCGCATCAAAAAGTCCATCCAAGGAGAAGGAGATGGGGACCTGAAGTGAATTTTTCGTGGTGTTTGTGGCATGCAGCCTAAGTAATCTGTTCTTGTGTTACAGCCAAGGACCACTGTGGGATACGTGATAAAATATCTAGCTTTATTTTGTTGCTTCCGAATACAATGACTTGTGTATTTCTTTAGTATCCTGCTCTTTGTCGTGACAACCTGGGTAGATAAGAAGCAATGCTCTGGGTAACGCTGGCAGGTCTTTTGGAGGCGAAAGAAGCACTTCTGGCAGAAATCCTTCCTTGGTTTTGGTAGCTGTGAACCCAAAGTCTGCACTTCCCACTACTGTTTTTTCCCCGCTGCTCTGTCTTAAGGCTCAGTGCCATTGATTCCAGCATGGAAATATTTTGTCCACGCCAGTACAGTACAAATAATTGCTTCTGATCTGTTGCTGTATTCCTACTGTTTTCTGTTTCTAAATGGACCTCTGTCAGATACACTGGGACCTTGTTTTTTCTTTTAAATGACTGAGCGTTTTTAATGGTGCTAGTGAAAGGCTTTGTGACTCCTATACGGTGTGCACGTGTGTGTATACATCCTATACAGATACATGTGTGCAGGTATATGTACAGAGCACATAGCGACCTAGCGCTGAGAGCATCGCACGTTAGGGGACAGGACTGCTTAGACTGGACTCAGCCCTCCAAGTGGTGGTTGCAAGTAGACCTAGTTAATGGTGTATTTTGTATTTCAGATCTAAATATAAAATGTAAGGTTCTTCTATATTTTCTTGGATCTATTTTTCCACTTATTTTATTTTGTGGTGCATCCCATCCCTTCTACCCCCAAGATGACTTTGGCCCAAGTAATGATCTATTTTTCTAACTTTTCATTTACATGAATTCCCGCTGCTGTCTTTCCTGTGTGCTGGGCAACACCCCTTCGTTTCTGCCCTTTCTGCTGTCGCCGAAGCCGCCTCGTTCTTGTGACGTACGAAGGTGTTGACTGAGACTCGGTACAATACAGAAACCTTGTTTTAGGTAGCTGGATGACAGATGAATTGAGCTCGCTTTGAAAAGCTGTAGACACATTTAAAAATCCCTGCGGTAATTTTAGAAACGTGTTTTAAAACGTCTGCACCCGAGGCTCTTCAGGGCAATGCTTTGTTTAACTAGAGCTGATGAAGCTATCTACCTACGAGGTCATGTCTATACATTAAGGAGGACTTGGCAGCCCATGCAATTCGTCAGTGGGAGTTATCAGTCAGTATTTGTAACGCAGTGGTTGGCGGCTGCACTACTGCTATGTAAAGAATGAAAGAGTAATTAACTAATGGCTTTATTTCAACAGCAATTGTGCCAAGCGGGCCCTTTTCCACAGCCAGAGTGGGACTAGCACAGCAGCCCCCAGCAGGCAGCTTCGGCGTGGAGTCAGCCCCTTGTTGCTCTTGGTGAAGCAACTGTCTCCGGCAACCGAAACGCTGCCTCTGCCGCGGCTCTCCCATTTGTTTTTAATCTAGATATTCCAGTCAAACGCAGTTTGGCTCGTTAGTCTAAGGGGTTTAGTTCCGTTGAAGCGGTACTTTATACCACTGGCTGATGAAAAAGAAAAGCAAAATATCCTCCTTGTACATGCCAAATTATTTTTTTTGTCCCCTCTGACTGATCAGACCAGTCATTTATTTTCCATAGGCTAGTCCAGGCGTTGTAGCTTGAAAGAAAAGCTGTGCGGAACCGGCAAGGTGAACTCGTTGATACTCGTTCTTCCAAGCAACTTCAGTTCCTTCACTTCTCAGATGTGGTTTTAAGGCTCCTGCTCGCGCTCAGTCTCTGTCCACAACAAAACTGTCACTTTGACTTAGATCACCGTGTCTTCTGTATGTCTTTCCACGAACTTGGCAGAGAAATACTTTAAATTCAGTTTAGCTTGTGCTTCTGGTCTGTGTCCACCTGAAAGGCTCTGAGACGGGTGCACACCTCATCTGACCGACTGATGCTTTCCGTGGGTGTCCCGTTCCTGTACCAGAGTCCTTCGTGTGCTTGTGCCACCTCCACGGGGCAGAGGGAACACTGGGTTTAGGACGCAGCTCCCAGGGTAGGGAGGTATTCGTATTGCTCCAGTTGGATTAGCTGCAAATTGGCTTTCATTTTGGACAAGAGGGTCCAAAGATGTAACTTCTGCTGATCTCACCTGTGCTAAAAGGATAGGGTTGGAAGAGTTTTTAATTTACCCATTTCCTTAGCAAATGAAGACCCATTGTATTGATGGCTTTGTTTTATGTCCAACACCTTTGGAGCCTTGGTCAGGGGAAGCACAGGCCTGGGAGGTTTACGTTTCTTAGTTCTGCGTGATGCTGAGGGAAGTATTTTATGCCTTTTTTTTGTTCACTTTTCCAGTTGTCAGTATTATGCACAATTGTGATAAGATGCACATGGAGCTGGTGGACCAGAAGACCGTACCCATGGGGCTGTGTGGTCTGTTACTATGCTCTGGCTCAATATCAATAAAATACAAATGTTAATTCTTTTATAAGTATGCTACAGCATGTCCTCCAGTGTATCAGTGGTAAATTGTGACTGTTTTAAAATGACAATCTGCCACTCTGCTGTATTCCCCCCCTCCCCCCAGTACACAACTCTGTACTATGAAAACTTATTACTGAAATGGCCTTAGCAAGAATATAATGTTTTGCGTGAATCTGTACATTAATAAAGTGAAAATCATGAATTTAAGTAGTGATAAGTGTTCTTTCCTGGAAAACAGAAAAAAGGCAGGCTAAAGCTGGAGCCTGACATAAAGCCGGGGCTGTGATGGTAAAAGCCAGCAGGCACAGCCCTTCCTTCAGTTCCTCTGGTGACCTGTTCCGGGACACGTGACAGGTGAATACTTGTACAGGAAAGCACTGCCAGTGACTGCCCCACACATTGCGTGTTGTACAGTGTGTCATCTGAAGGAAACTGGAATGTCCTGAAGTGTTACACTTCCTACTTTTTCAGGAGTGTTTCTTCATACCTAGCTAAAGAAACCATTCCTGACTCGTGGAAAGCTGAGGTGTAGCCCAGGCTGTCACGGTGCTGGATTGTCACTCTCTGGCACCAGAGCAACTCTTGGAGGGCCTGAGGAAGAAGAGTGGCACCCAACAGCTCCAGGCTGCAGCAGAGCTGAGTTAGGACTCACATGTGAAGGAGTCTCGGTGCGTGCACAGCAGAATGTGGAAGGCACAGAAACATTTGATTATAATAACCAAGTCACCGGAAGGGTCAGTCTTAAGACTTCAATATTTTAATAAGAACAGTTCATACGAGTAACTCACTTCCACACATTCATGGAGTACAAAAGCTTCCCTGGCTACAGGTACTAATGCTCAGACTTTAAATATATCTACAAACTCTTTACATTGGTCATGGGGAATACTGAGCTTCAACAGGAACATCGTGCGTGAATAAATATTTCAAATATAACTTCTCGGAAATGTTTTCTTTTAAAAAAATTCCCTTTCTATAGATTAAGTTATGATTCCATGGTAACACATCAGACATCCCTTTAAGGTTCAAAAATAGCTCTGTGCCACAGTTTGGGTATCTTTATTGCTTTGCCAACCACTAAGCCTTAGAACGGGCCCTAACAAGGCTTGATTGTGCTTACCTTTACACTAATGCAGTCTTTCAGAAAGTTTTTCTCACCGCTTCATCTGAGAAAGTTTCTGTGGAAATACTCCATCAAGAGTCGGAGAAACAGAAAAGCAAACCAGAAAAATTCATCAGAAGAGCTCCAGGTTTTTACACAGTGGCGCTGTGAATCTGGTCCTGAGTTTGAAGGGTTAACCCTATCAGCAAGTTGCTGTGGATGCACAGCTGCTCCCGAAACCACAGGTCAGCCCTGTCCGGTCTTTCTTTGCCAGTGCCAGCTCCTTCAAAGGTTCCTTCCCTGCAAAGGGAAAATACCCCAAACCCTCCCAAGTGTTCCAGTGACATTAATCTGAAGGCGACCAAAGTAACTTTCCCGCTCAGCTTTGCTGTTTGCAGAAGTGCCTGAGCTTCAGGAAATTCAAAAAATGCTTACCCTGGACAGAAACTCAGGTTTCCCCGTGTAACAGCCTTCCCAGCTACTGGATGTGACTGGGGAGAATGAGGGGAAGGGAAGGAGATACAAAGGAAAGCTCTATCTTGGTAAGAGAAGCCCAAACAGAAGCATGATTCTCGTAGTGACTGGTGGCCCTGGGATCCAAACCCAGTGGGTACTGGAGTAGGCTGTGTGAAGTTGCAGTTTTGGAGCGTGGGCTGAACAGAAGCCACACTTGGGACCCTTAGTCCCTCTGCTCACTTTGTCACATTTCGTTATTTAAAACAAACCAAAAAAAAAGCACATTGCCAGGGTTACTCCACTAAAATTTAGCAGCAGATGCTAATCAGGAAAAACCTTTGAACTGTAAGTTTATTCATCGCTTATGTTCTTAAGGCCTGCCTCTTAACACCTCACTGAGGACAGTTAAACAGACACCAGCCTGAAACTGCCGTGCAGATTCCAACAGTGCCTTACAAAGTATCCACAATCTGGGAAATGAAGGCTAAAATCCCTTGAATAGTCCAGTATATTTTTCACTTATTGGCATCTTTTTATGCCATTAGTCACATGAACCCAGACTGCCTCCTGTTTGTAACTGAATTTACCTCTGGAGACTCTTGCACCACTGGTGGGATTAGCTGTAGCAATTTCACAGCAAAACAGTAATTAACTTTTCCCATCAGAGTATTAGTTAATTTAAAAGTAGGTCTGCAGTTCAGAGCAACAGCAGTGTTTGAGTTACGGTGGAGAAAAGAGCATCGCTGACCTATCTGGACCGGCAGAGAACAGCTTAGAGAAAAGTTAACAGGAAAATGGCAATAAGCTGTCTTTCTACGCTAGCTTTTCCAGCATAGCTGATGTACTATTTTTCACAGACATTTGTACAAGAGACGTTTTAGTCTCCTAATTGCCAAGTTATATGTAAGCTGAGCAGCTAGAAGATGAAGACCGAATACAAGTGTCAAACTGCACCAGGTTTCACTGAAATGTATAAATAATACCACCACACAGACACAGCACGTGGCTCCCACTTGCCCATTTTGCAACTACAGAATCAAAACTCCTGGAATGAAACTCCTGATCTTTCCTAAGCTTGCTCCCACTTATACTCTGAAGGAGTGAGCTTGCTCACTGCCTGGATCTTTGGCAAAAACAGAGATAAACCAACAGTTCCTGAAAAGCAATTTAGTAAATTTTTTTTTTTTAATGTGTGAATTTCCACTGGGGAAAATGCAATAAATTTCACTAAGCTACTAGGCTGAGAAACACAACATCATTTCTCTTGATTGTACGTGTGTCATCAATCAACTGCAAATCAAACTCGCACCTTCTTTATAACCTCTCTGAACGCAGGCCCTCGCTGGCACTGCAGGCCAGCTGGAGCCAACAGGCTGAGCTACACCCTTTTCGTTGTAGGGAATAAACCCACTAGCACTTCTGCCTCCTCTACCACCGCACTGTTGTGGTGTCACTCTGCCCTACTACCACCAGGAAATGGAGCTGTGCACATTGGAGATGGATAATGATTTTTTTTTTAAGAAATTCTGGAAATGCAGGGCATGTCTTTAGTATCTAGCCCTGCTTCCTTGTTACAGCTTCTCCTAGTTCCCTCAGCAGGTTATTGGCAAAGTCAAAGGACTGTACAATGGGTGCAGCTTAAACCGGACTTGTAAATACCCAATTATTCCATATTGACCAGAGCATGAAGCTGTGGCTGAATAGAGTCTGTCTGTGTATGTAGCACTGTCAGCTCACTTAAAGTGGTAGCTATAAGGGCTTCCTCGGGTCCTGGAGTCCCATCCGACTTACAGTCTGTTCCCGTGGCAGAACCGTTGTCGTGCAGTGCAGTCACACTCCCCGGGACAGCAGTCAAGTTTTGATAGTGGCCGTTTTCAGAGAAAGACAGCAGCTTCTCTGGTATTTTAGGTGACACATCATATTCTTCATCAGGAAGCTCTGTTTTGTGACCTTCGCCATTCTTAGATGCTCCTTCAACAACGACAAGGAAGGACTTCCAGGGTGTGTTTTTATCATGTATCTGAAAAAAACCCACCCAAAACCAGAAGGCTGAACACATGATGACTGTCTGGGAGGCAAAAGCTTGGATCCAGCTCATACCCGATGCTGGTAGAAAAGGTCTCTCTTTTCATCTCACACAGCTATCCCAAAACAAGGTCAGTGTAGACCCACGCACTAATCTGTGTCCCTGGTGAGCGTCCTGATTTCATAAAGGATCTAACTGGTCCAGCAAAGAGCCTGGCCCAGAACGTGAATTCTCCTGCACGGGGAACACGGTCAGAGGCGACAGAACAAACCTGTGACTGAACAGTCCTCGGCATAACCTATGTGGGCTACGCTACAATGGATTGAGAATGGCTTCACTGCAGACTCAGGACTGAATGCAAACCATCTGAGTATTGGAATGCCATGTCAGAGATAGGGCAATGGGCCCAACCCAACAAAAACTGGACAGAGGTCCCCTCCGGGCCTGACGAAAAGCTGACAGCTTCAACACACAGCCACAGAGGAAGGCTCTAGAGCTACAAGGCAGAGGGATGACAGGTTCTTACCGAAGTGTGCCGCCTGAGGGTAGACTTGTCAGTGAACGTTCGCCCACAGGCGTTGCACATGAAGGGCTTCTCCCCGGTGTGTATTCGATGGTGACGCTGCAGCGCATTCAGCTGTGTGAACTGCTTACCACACTGGTCACAGCAATAGGGTCGTTCACCTGAAAGCAGAGCACAGCGTTCCAGGGGTGACGTAGCTGTACTATGAGCGTTACTCACTGGGGAACCTCAGGTAGCCCCTGCACTTCATGAAACAGTAAGACACACACACGCATCTTCAGAAAAAAACCATCAAGATGTTTTCAGAATTCTCACAGTTGGGTAAATTTTGACACATCTGAAGTAAGCAGATACTTACAGAGTAAGAGCTAGACCCCATAGCCTGCATAAATCTGTGCAACCACGGAGGCCTCCACATTTTTTACATGTATTTTCCATTAGCAACTGAAGTCCTGTCCCAGAACACAAGCTCTCCTATTTACAAGGTATGTTCGGGGAGCATGAATACCAGAGCTGCTCAGAACCACAAGGTTCAAATACAACACAAACTGTCCAAATACACCACAAACTGTGACTTGCTACAGTCACTGCATTAAGTACTTTTTGAAGCAACCACATGTGCTAGGGTAGAAAAAGGGATACCAAAAAACTTTATAACAGACCCAAGTGGTGTCACAGAAAAAGAGATGCCATTCCAGAACAGGAAAACCGTTAACTGCAGCACTGCCATGCCGATGTTCCCTGCTCCCCCTACAGGAACACTCCCCAGATCCACAGATGTAGGGAGTAAAGAAAGAGCAAGGCATGGCAACAAAACAAGAATGTCATTAACACAGAGAACACTGGCAAGGACACTTCCTATGGGGTGGCAATGGATAAGCAAACATGGTATTTATTACATGATGAAAGTAACATGAGCATTTGCAACCTGTTTTATTGCTGAGTAACGCGGACCTTGAGAGACCGGACAAAAAAACTTAAGAGACACTGAAGAGAAAATTTGAGCAGGAGAAAACACAAATGTGAAAGGTGGGCAAGCAGACAAGAAGACGACCAGCTCTCTGCAGTGCTTCACTCAGAGCTAGAATGGACATAGTTCTTTGGTCACCAATAATCTTCTTGCTAGTAATGTCACAGTATTATTAACAATATCTGCATCGCTCTTGGAAATATTTCAGAGAATTGCTGTAACTCAGTAAGAAGCACAGGGAGTACCAGCAGAAAGGAAGTAGATGAAAGAACACACTGCACCACGAATTAAAATGTGCTTGCAGGGTAGGAATTATAGTAATGGGAAATCTTAGTTGAGAAATTCCTTGTCCAAATCATGCAACTGTGAGGTCTACACCTTTAAATCGTGGCAATTTGTTTAAAACAAAATGAGCACCTCCTACCTGTGTGAACTTTTATGTGCTGGTAGAGTGAGTTCCTCTGTGCAAACGTTCTGAAGCAAACTTCACATTTGAATGGTTTGGATCCAGTATGGATTCTATTATGGTGTTTCAAGTACTCCTTAGAGGCAAAGCTCTTCCCGCATGTTTCACACATAAAAGGTCTTTCCCCTACAGGAAGTGTGAAAAGGAGGATTAAACCAACATCTCGTTTAAGAATTCTATTAAACATCACATGCAAAAACTGAATGCTATTAGACACAAATCGAGCACGTGCCAGCCTCTCAAAAGGATCTGAATGGGCCAAGGTGACAGCAGGGATCTCGGCGTAAGACACAGAGGTCTCCTGCAAGAAACCTGCCCAAAACCCTCCAAGTGCAAAGGGCTACCACACCTATCCAACAGTACACTAATAGCTCCACACAGTACATGAAAAGCCCAGAGATCTGCAGCTAGCAGTCTTCTCGGCATTTTTGGAGTATTCTGGCTCACTCTCATCGTAAACACAACGCCGCGTGCCTTTAATGAAAGGCCTCCATCTCTAAGCAGCCAATTTTAGTTTTATGCATCTTGAAAAACATTGTTGGAATTGTATTCTATTTCATTGTAACTTAATATTTTCTGCTATCCGCATTTAGTTACAAGTTACCAGCAGAAGGCAGATGCAAAAGCACCATACACAACTCATGGGTGGTACAAACACTCAATTCAAAACACCAATTTATTCTATGAAAGATACTGGGGAAAAGGGCATGTGCTATTAAAAAGATTTCTTTGCAGATCAGGATAAGCCAAGACAGCTGTTTTACATTCCTTGGGCCAACTGTTCCAGACTTACGGAGAAATCATTCTTCTCTTAAGAATTCAACTAGACATTTTATTGATGACAGATCTTAGGATACTGAAGAATATCCAAAGCAGCCTCAGTCCTCACTTCAGACTTTGGATCCCAGCCAGGTGGGAACTCCTTTTCTCTTTCATCAGCTCCTTTTATTCTCTCCACTGTCTGCCTACCCACCTCTAGGGACCTTTCTCAGTAAAATCGTATCTAGGGATGAGAGTATCTGATTTCATATAAAAAGCAACAACGAAGAAGCATTTTCTGAAAAGTAAGATCTCCTGATTTTCCAGCAGACCCCTTCCTATGTGCAGTAGTATGCTGCAAAAGAAAGCCTTACCTGTGTGACATCGTTTGTGATATATAAGCATGTGATTCTGAGTGAACCTGGCACCACATTCATCACAGACAAAAGGTTTCTCACCAGTATGGATTCTGAAACGAGAAAGAAACATTGAAGTACTGAGGTACGTCTCTTTCCTTTACAGCACAACGCAAGTCGTCCTCACTTTGCGGCTGCTCTCCGACTGTATGCCTGCATAAGATTTTAGTGTCTTTTAAAAACACCTTCAGCTGTACCAAATTCTGCATTATGGTTTCTGCAGTGCTGCTTTTATTTCTCAATCATGCATGTGCTGCGTGATAAAGGCAGACCCAGATCCGCCCGTATCCAGAAATTTCCTTAGGGTAAAACCAAAATTTTCAAGGTAAAAATCAAATAAGGTTTAGAAAACTTGTATCCAGATAGACAGACTGAAAGAAAAATGTAACCATCTTGGGATCTGAGTAAAGCTTTATATTGCTGACACTATCAATAAAATATTCCACACAGACTGTACGTGACACGTTCCCTGGCACGATGCTCTTGCAGGGCCACCAAGTAGAGTCACTGGCTACTCTGAAACAAGTGGCACCCAAGGAACACAATAAAAAGATGTCACTTTTATACAGTCAGTTTTCTTCCTGTCACCCCAAAGCCTGCAGGGTGATCTCCTGGGGAAGGCTGTGTGTACACAAAGGGCAGTGTACAGAATTGTTGCCTGTACCAGTATTCTAGCTTAAATTTTCAGCCCATGCACACATCAAGGGCTCTTTTGAATAGCACTACAGGAACACAGCCAACACAGGACAGCTTTTATGGCAATATATCAACAGGAGAAGCAGAGCTGTAAAAAATATATACAGAAAACACAAGAAATTCTCACCACAGACTCTCCCAATACACTACAACTGATTTCATCATCTCTGCGTGGGTGCCTCTGGTGCTTCACTCACCTCCAGACGGTGACGTGTCAGCCTGTTTCTAGTCACGAATCAGTTGTCCCCTATGCTTAGCACCCAAATCTGGTGTTCTTCAATTTAATACATGGCCAATGTATTAAACGGAAATTATTCTAATAATTATTCTGATCTTTTTAGAATATTTTCATACTTATTGCATATCATTATTCCATTGACTATAGAGAGGCATCAAATTAGTCCTAATCCTACAAACAATTCAGCATGGGGGCTTACTTTTCTCATGTGAAATGTCCCATTGACTCTTATTAGGTCCACTCCCATGAGAAAAGGTAACTGTGTGCTTCAGCAGCAGAAGGCCTCGGCCCATGCACATCTACTTCGGCTTAAAGAAGATTACAGCAACTCCCTTAACCCGAAAAGCAGGAAAAAACCAAAAAGCTATGAAAAAAGGAAATACGGACACTTTCCAGTCAGTAATATTTTACATCCCCACTTCACTTGAAGGCTCAAGGTGTGTTCCAGGGGATTCTGCTTCTCCCCCCAGAATCTAACAAGGCCACTTAAGTCTGTTCATACCTCATGTGTGTTTTAAGTGCAGAAGGCTGAGAAAATTTAGCCTCACACTCTGTGCACCCATAAGGCTTGTCGCCTGTATGCGTCCTTTCATGGAGCCTCAAGGCAGTTTTGGAGCTCAACCCCTTTCCACACTGTTGGCACTGATGACGCTCCCCACCACCCTCATGAACCTGGAGAATGTGCCTCTTGACGTCCTTCTTCCTCTTGAACTTCTTACCGCAGAGCTCACAAGGGAAGTGGCGCTCACTGCTGTGGACGTGGCGCTGATGGCTTTTTAGGTTGCACCGGTTGGCAAAGGTCTGACTGCAGGTTTCACACCGATAAACGATTTCGGCTGCAATGCCGTGGCTGTGCTTTATGTGCTTGAGAAAACTTTTCTCATACAGGAATTCCTTCTCGCATGTGCTGCACTTGAAGTTACTGCCTCGTTTCTTTTTATCCTCTTCAGATTTTTTCAGGTTTTCTTCCGATTCGAAGTTGCCATCGCATTCTTGGCTTTCAGGTTTGATGTTGTTCTCCGCTTGCTCCTCCTCCCTCTCCATATCATACGTATCCTGGTCTTGAGGATATTTGTTTTCTTCAACAGCATCCTCTGCGTTCTTCTGCTGCTCTCTCAGCCGCCTCGTGTATTTCTTCTTTGGGATTTCCACAAACACTTTCCTCCCAGCCAGTCTCCCACTTGCCCTTCTGATTTTGGCATAAGGAGGCTTTATCATTTCCTTCTTTTTGTCCACTCTCTCTCTTGGTTTGGTAGCTGGCATTTCAGGAGACACCCCATTGCTGGGCCTATCTGCTGGGGAATCTGGAGGATCCAGAGGAGAGTCTGCCTGGTCAGCTTCTGCCACAGCAGCTGCTTTGGACTCAAGCAAAATGCTTGGCTGGGGAGCGCTCTCATCCTCAGAGTTCTGCGATTCGGAGAAGTTTTGCAACTCCAACAGCACTGACTCAAGCATCTGCTTCTTCAACTGAAAGCAGGTTTCTGAGAGGTCCAAGCACTTCAGCTTTTCGGCTATTTCTAGCATACGCTGCACTCTGTCTTCTTCCACTTCTACCTTAGCAGTGTAGACAAACTCAAGAAATGAAGCAAAATCAGCAACCTGGACCTCATTTAAGAACACGTTGGTCCTTGGGCCATCCATGCCCTTCTCATTAAGGAACACCTCCTTGAAAAATTTACTTGTTGCTGCTAATACAGCCTTGTGAGCAACAAACTCTGCCCTGACACCTTGATACTCCACGCTGACAGTCACGTCGCAGAGGTGGCCCAGGAGACGCAGCTGATGCATTTCATTCAGAAGGTTGATAGGAGAGGACTTGGATTCCAGCAAAACTGCATTACTTTCCATTTTTCTTCTCTCTGCAAAAAGCTGTTAACAACATCGCAAGTTAGCTATTTGCACAGAAGCTAACAAAACTCAAAGATTTCAGGACCAAAAGTCACGTCCAGACTTTCAAGAGATTTCTATTAAATTAATTTGAGTTTAAGCCTCAACCGCAATCTTACCTGAAACACTAGGCACTATCAGAAACTGTACTAGGGACAAAGCAAACAGAGGAAGATCAAAAGAAATGTTCCCATTCAGGTATGTGGAATTTAGAAATTATCCTCCCTCCTAATGAGGCAATACAAGAAAGGTAAGATCAAGTAAAAGTTAACCGCAATCCTAAATAAACACTTCCTTAAGCAGGCTTTGGAGATTATACTCTTAAACAAAACTCAGATAAAATTCCAAATGCTTAATTGACCAAAGTACAGGAGGCTGCATAATCATATTCTCAAACTGTAAATATAAGAAATCATAAAACTTCCTCAAAATTATTTCTTTTTTTTTAAGAAATTCATCACTCAAAATGGACTTACAGCCTCTAAATCTTGAATGCCCATTTGCAGCCTTACGAGGGTTTCACCATTTCCACTACCATTTAGGTTATGTCCCCTTTCCAAGCAATGCTTTAAGCTGCTCCAAAGTTCTCAAAAGAACTGAGGTGGCTTTTTTTTTTTAAAAATGTTTGGTCCCAGAAGAAACAGTATTTCTGTAAAGGTGTTCTGAGCAATACCCCCCCTGCAATCTACGGAGTTTTACTGTGTTCAAAACAACTACGTACACATGCATTTGAATCTGAAGAGTTTCTTTCCACTTCCTAAAAGCTAACTAAGGTTTGTTTTTCTCTATACACGCCCAGGTGCAGTAGACTTGCAGCCTTTTATACACAGAAAATTAAAAATCTTGCTCAGAAAGATAAATTGAAAAAATAGCATACAAACAGTACAAAATTTATATTAATGTAACAGTAAGGAAGCCATATTAAGCATGAGAGACACAAGAATAATAGTCATAGCATCAAAATGAGATACTCTTTCTCCTCATATAGAGATATAAACTCAAATTTTAGTCCATACCCGTTTCAACAAACCAAAAGTTAGACTCACATCCCAATAAAATTTTCTGTTAAAACAGTTTTGATGAAGTATTTTCAAGAAACTGGAAAACGGAGAACTACAAAATACAGATTCATGGAGACTATCAGTAGGCATGTACAATGAATGTTTCACATTGATACTACACAAGGCAAAAAGCCACAGGGAGCCCCTGCCTGAAGGACTCTACAAATAAGTCAAACAAGAGGGAAGCAGAATCATTTCCCCAACCTCACACAACAGGCAAGTGGGACAACAGGGAACACAATTCACCACGGGCACCCTAACTTCTACCTTAGATTCTACAGAAAAAAGATTATCCTCAGAACCAAACGTTTCCTCAGAACACAAACCTTTCCTAGCCCTTGCATCTTCACCTCAGTGAACTTTCAATATTAAGATTTAAATAGCTCTATTAACATTATTCTAATAAACACCTAAAACCCACTGTTACCAAGTTACGCTTACGCCACCTGAAAGAAAAGACCCAGCAAGGGGACAAAGAATCACCTGTGCCAGCTCAGAGCCCAACACGCATCTCAAAACACTGCCTACTTTTACAAGCAAAACCCAATGCTACACTTCAGTTTTGACAGCAATTTTATATGAATGAGAATGACATGATTTGACTCCTGACTGAAAGGCCAACTCTTCTACATAAGCACAAAAGATGATGTTTAAACTTAGCTTCTCTTTCTCCATAGTCACTGTGACTTTTTCCTCATGATACGCTGGCATGCCAAGTATTTGAAAATGAATTAAGCAGAGACTCACTAAATGCTATATCTGAAGTAATCAATGATATAAAAACGCAACCTTTTTCTCCCAATACGATTATTTTTAACTACTTATGTTATTTCACAACTATCCGTCCATTTTCCATCTGAGAAGACAGCAAAAGCTGTGGTCACATGTAGACAACAGCAATCCCCAGCAGGAAACAAGGACCCAAACCACAGACTTCTCCCACTGGGGTGAACGAGCCCGTAACCCAACGGAGCTGTTTGTTCCAGGAGCTGATCACAGCCCTGTCTCTTAACAGACACATTGTGCCAATTCCTTTTTTTTTCCTTAAGGCTGCAAAACAGAAACTTCCTGTTCTTCCCACCACAGTATTTGCCGAATCAAAAGCCACTGAGCAAACACATTGCTCGCTCTCATCACTAGCCTTCCCTTGGTTTGGAATTAACTGTTCAGAGGAGGAGCAGTAATCCAATACGTAAGATAAGTTAAGCTGTAAAGTTACGTTGTACTTGCTACTCCCATAGCAAGTACACTGAGCTATTGAGCACTGGCTCAACAACATCTTCAACACAGGTATGATATATTTATCTTAAAATAGACAAGGCCTTAAAATCTGCAAACTGAGCCCGCCTGCTCGGACAAGCCTGTAGAACTGAGATTTAAACAAAAGCAACTCTTGCATACAGTCAGCCATCAGACACCACAAACGTATCGCCTTCCAGAGGCAGAACGAGCCAAAAAAAAAAAAAAAAGGATAAAATGAGCCAGCTAGTTTGATTGTGAGCCCATGAGTTTGCCCCTTCTTCTGTCCCGATAATTCCGCACGGCCTAGTAAGAGACGTTACTGCTCGGCACCAATCGGCTTTGTTTCGGATTGAAGCTACAGTAACGGCACGGGAGCAGGCCCGGTCGGCAGGGCAGAAACTAAACCTGCAAAGCAAAGGTTCTCTGCAGAGAACATCCAGCCCGAGTTTGGGATGACAGGCGAGAGCACCCCAGGAGGAGCCAGCCGCGGGACGGGGCACCCACAGACGCGCACCAACACCGGACCAGGCCAGGACCAAGGCCGGTCACCCTCCTCTGCCTCAGCAGGCTTCTTCCTCGGCCTCCGCTGCTCGCCACAGCGGCCCGAAGCCGACGGGCCCGGGGGACGGGCAGAGCCCATACGCACAGCTTTCCCCCCCCGGCGGCCTCGGCCAGTAGGGCGGTCCCCGTCTAAGGGAAAGGCCCCCCCCCGCCGCCGCACTCACCGCGCAGCCCCGCCGGCGGAGGGGAGCGGGCCGGACCCG
>VXAK01023735.1:103557-118566 GCA_013399435.1 Arenaria interpres | reverse complement strand
CCCCCACCCCACCCTTTCTTACCAAATTCACAACTTTTCCGCGGTCAGATCGATGCAAATACACCGCTTATGTGATGAGCGCATCTTTATTACAGTATTTTAAAAAAAAAGGAAAATAAAAAGAAAAAGCAGCAGTTAATTGGCCGCCCGCAGCAGGCCGGTATCGCCTCACAAGGCGTCCAACGCAAGAGACAAGCGGGCCTGCTCCAAACCGTTTCACGGCCATAACCGCCGTTATTAAGTATGAAAGGGTGCGATGGGCGTCTTCGGCGTTGCTTCCACTAGATGGCGCGTCTTCCACTTTTTTAAGACTTAACGCTTTCTGGTTTATAGAGTTTACCTCGGTCAACCGACCAAATTTCTGGTGCAGGGTCTTCACCCATGCAGGCTTCTGAGAATGTCTCTATTTTGGACCAATTGTGGTCTTTTTTGGTTGTAAGATCTATTAAGAAACTTCTCCAGTGAGCATTCCGGTCATGAATCTAGAAAAAAAAAGGGGGGAAAAACAATTACATCAGAATTTTTTCTAGCAACAACTTTAGTAACTGAAGATTTAATCCAGAGAAAAATCAAACAGTATTGGGGTTAATTCTGTGATACTATGCTCAAATGCAAAAGCTGAACTCTGAAACACAAGAACAAGTCTGTTTTTGCCAACTGTTTTGCCAACTCCGCTGATTTTTCTGGCTCTGCTGGCAGGGAACGCTTCCAAGAGAAGCTAAAGTTTTAATATACAGGCAAACATTAACTTAAAAACTTGCAATTGGAAAAAACCCCTTATGTTTTGTCTTAGCAGTCACTTCAAGGACCCAAAGGTCTCAGGTTAGCTCAGCAATCCGTTTTTCAGCATATCCCAACACTGGAAACAGGTAAAGTCATGTTCATTAGCAACACGAGGACACGACAAGCCATCGTGTTTTGGCCTCTGTGTAAAGGGCTCAAAAGACTTCAAGAGCCTGTGGTAACACAAAACGTGGTACCATTCCTTTTTTTCAGAAAAGGATTCAATCAGTAATAAGTATTTTAAATAACCAGTCCTTCCTCATACATTTTTGTAAGATTAGATTTTCCTTTTGAAGGTAATCTGAGTGTTTAGGAGATGACTGGCTGGACAGCCAGTAGTGGGAGTTGCTGTGTTAATGGAGAAAAATTCTGCACGCTTCAGAAATATGTGTTTTAAAAGCTGCGTGTAGATGTAGATCGATCCCCCAACCCTCATATTTATCACCAACGTGCACCCTTCATTAAGGTAAGAAACTCCTCTCATCACTTAAAGTGTCACCACCGCCATCTGCCTGCCACAAAGCTGCGCGAGGGGCAGCATACCGACACGTGTCTGCGCAAGGTCGACATGTCCGTGAAGGTTCTCTCGCAAGCTCTGCACTTGTACGGCTTTTCCCCCGTGTGAATGCGCTGGTGGCGCCGCAGGGCGCCCTGCTGGGTGAACGTTTTCCCGCACTGCTCACAGAAGTACGGCCTGGTCTCTAAAACAAACAGAAAAAAAAACAACCCCAGGAAGCAGAGAGTTAGAAGGCAGGTTCTTTTGGCCTTAATTTCAGCAGCCAAAAAGCATAAAGAATTTTTAAAGATTAATGTTGATAAAGTGGTGTGTGTAGGAAGTATGTGCTTGAGGCCCTCATTTTTAAGGTTATGTTTCTTGGCTGCAAAGGAAAGCCTGAGAACAGCTCTCATCTTGCAAGGGCAACAGCAGCAGCTACAGCTGCTCTCTGCTCTGACCTCCTTCAGCAGCACTAAACAGGCCTTAGTCTTGTGGGCAAGTGTCATCCAATACGATAAAAAACAGTATTTGCCCTGTTTAACGAGCCAGGATCAGTATAGGCCCTGCTTCTCCTTATTACTTAATTCAAGGAGCTTATTAAAGGGGTCCTGGAATAAAATGTCACCATCCAAACTGGAAAGTACTTCCGATCAAGCCTCTGGTGCTGTTTATTTTCCCAGTGCGGATGAGTTTGTTTCGTTACCTGCATGGACGTTACTGTGCTGGGCTAGCGAGGCTCTCAGCCCAAATGTCTTCCCACAGACCTCGCACTTGTAGGGCTTGGCACCCATGTGGCATTGTTTATGACATTTTAAATACTCGTTGGTGGCAAAATGTTTTCCGCACACATCACATTTAAAAAGGCGTTCTCCTGAGAAAAGAGAAAAAGAAATTCTGAATTCTTTCAGCAGAATTTTGTACTCAAACAGTGGTTTTCAGATGTCTTTCTATCCCTAGCAGTTCTTTCCTGGTACTTGAAGTCCCTTCTGCGAGTTACAAAAACAAGTATGCACCTTCTTCAGATCCCAACTAGCAATTTCTAGTAGTATAAAGTATAAAAGGAGGAACCAGACGGAAGGAATGGAAGTATTTAATGCCTACCTGTGTGGGTCCTTTTGTGGCTGGTGAGTTTGCCTTTATCAGCAAAGCAAGCCCCACAGTCCTCACAAATATATGGCTTTTCCCCTGTATGGGACCTAAATGGCGCAAAACACAAATGAGTATTAATAAATTAGCTCTTCTAGTGCATTCTTAGAATACTAAATTTGAAAATACACTCTATGCACTACAGATAACATACTTAATTTTTTAAATGAAGTGGAAAAAAGTACTGTCTGCTCAGTCAGGAAATAGAGTGTTTGCTAGTATAGGTGCTATGCTAAAGCACTAAAATTCCCATTTAAGGTTTACCTTTTCCTCACCTTTTCCTCACCCTCAGGCCCTACAAAATCCACCTTTCTTTTACAAGTTACAGCTCGTGGTACCAGCATTGGAAGGGAGAAAGGGAAGATGACAAGCTGCTCCTGTGCTAGAGACTGAAGTTGTCCCCAGCACAATGCCAACAACAGATCTCATGGGAAATGTGGGCCACATTCTTGGCTTCCATAATCCCCCTGTCTCATGTCCTCTGGCCTGCAAACTTCAACTGGCAGGATATTCCCATTTTTAAAACAAAAGGCACTAAGGAAAGTCAGGCAAGCAGTGTTTCCGAACACATGATTTTAAACTAGCTCAAATCAGAGAAAGTCTGAGCCCAATGTCTGGTCTTAACACTGTGCTGACTTCTCTTATTCCAACCCAAATAGCCTGATGTGCAGAAACATGGATAATATTTTTTGAGTTGTCAGGCAAAATGCTGCAAATAAGACAGCCAGTTACCCAACACAAACCCCATGAGTCAAAGTTTTGTTGCAGTCATACCGCATCTGACACGCAGCGCAGCTCTGCTGCGTTTCAGCTGACGCAGATTATCTTAACATTTCCGATGATTCGCTGCTCCTGAATCAGTACACCCCACCATTTTTTAAATAGCTGTAAGAATGCTTAGGAGACAGAGGCAAGATACTGTCCCCACTGTATGGGTCCACAGTCTCTAGTAACGGGATTTCTCCCACCTCGTTTAGCTCTCCAACAGTCAACCTCCCTTTATAAACTATCTGCTAGGCTCCCTCTTTGGAGAAAGATGGGAAATTCCATGGGATGATTCACCCTCTCCTGGGAGAGGACACATTTAACTGAGACACCACCAGGGAGCAATTAATCCGATTCAGTTCCAATGACTACAGAGGGAGCCAGATGAGAAGTCCAGCTTTTGTACTGCATACAAGAAATGAAATCCCACGCTAAATGACTTGCTCAGAGTGATAAAGAGCGAGCAGGGCTCAGCATCTGGGTCTCTGAGGTCCTTGACTAATTCTGCAGCCTATGCTACTTTTCATCAGTGAAGGCCATCATCTTATTTTTGAACACTGTCTCAACTAACTGGCTTTTGCTTACAAGTTCAGATAGAGCACGTTTCAAAATCCCTCCCAAAACTGATGCAATGGCCAGATGCAGACAAAGCCTTTGCGTAAAAGAATTAATCACAGGTATTACAGAACAAATGATATCCCAGTGTTCCAATTAGAAGGACACACAAGGAGAATGACTCAGAGCTGCGAAGTCAGAAGAGAAGAAGTGCTGAAGTATGCTTGGCATGCAGGTAGTGGTAATGGGAGAAGCAGTACTGTAGGCTGACCTGGTATGGATCTTAAGTTGTGATGGCTGAGCAAATTTTGAATGGCAAATGCCACATTCGTAAGGTTTTTCTCCTGTGTGTGTCCGCATATGAAACACTAGTGCTGTTCGGGAGCTGAGGATCTTTCCACAGACAGAGCAGAGAGGGCGTTTGACTCTGCCTTCGTGCTTCCGCATATAATGTGTCCTCACATCTCTCTTTCTTTTAAAAGTAGCATTGCAAAGGGTGCAAGCAAACTGCCTTTCTTCAGTGTGGACACATGCTCGATGCTCCTTCCAGCTGTTGTAACTAGCGAACGACTTGCTGCAGATGTCACACTGATAGACTTTACCAGGCAAGCACTGATGGACATCTCTGCAGTGATCCACATACTTTTTCCTTGAGAGAAACTGCTCATTACACTTGTCGCATGTTATTACATAGGCAGATTTCTTATTCATCCCACTTTTATTTACCTTCTTTATTTTAAATTCTTCGTCTGATTCACGTTCTTCGCCACCCTTCTCATTGGAGTATTCATCCTCCTCCTCAGTACAGACCTCCTCATTATCTCTACTGTCTTCAACTTCGGAATACCCTGCTTCGAAATCTACCTCCTCCTCACCCTTCACACTCGTTTCACCTTCATCTTCATGCCCTTTTTCACTTATTTTTTCACTTCTTGTTTCAGCTTCCTTATACTTCTCCTTCTGTTCTTGCTCATTGCTACAGTCTGCTTCGGTAACAGATGAACCCCCGGGTTCCTCCTCACGATTTGTGGACTCTTTGCGGTTCACACTCTTTCGTTGTTCAGCCTTCAATGTCCCATCCCACGTCTCTCTGTCGGGATCTTTGTCGCAGCTTGTTGTGTTTGGTCTCTGCGCAGGCGGAACTACCATCCAATAGACAGGCATAAGTTTCCTCTCTTGCCCAGACTCATGGATTTTTCTGTTAAAACAAACAAACAACAGAGCACAACTTCAATAGGCTTAATTGTTTCAATTCAGACATGTTTGCCTTGGAGGAAGAGTCGTTTCCTTTTAATTGTTCTTCACACCATTTGAAAAATTAAGAGCATGTTTGGAGAGCTGGGAAGAGGGCAATTTTATGTAGTTGGACCAGTTAATTAAAGAAAATTAAAAGGTCCCAGTCCATCAAGGATGGTGCCTCTCAGGTATTCATATTCGTCATCTGACTAGTAACATAGGATGGACTATAGATCTTCCTCAAAGGCCACAGTGGCCAGGATAAGTAATTATGGATTTACACCAAGGGAAATATAGATTAAATGCCTATATGGAAAACCGAAACAGATTCCCTTGTAAGCCATCCCTTGCAGCGGTTTACTCTACTCATCACTACTCAGTGCACAGAACAAGCTATGTCATTTCACTCGTGACACATGCAGAATGTTTTTTCTGCTCCTGGACTGAACCACAAACAAATTTTGACATTTTTCACAAGGGAAGCAGGGATCCAGTAGAATGCCATCTATATCCATTACCCACAAGCAGGGTATGGATATGGATTGACATGTACAGTGGCTTCTGCTGTTCTGGAAACTACTGTGTAATTTAAACATCTTGTTTTCAGTCAGGCAGAGCTTAATAAGCCCATCTGGAAGCTCATGCTACCCAGAAAAATAGCATGCAGGATACTTGCCCCATGAAAGCCATACTACAGAGCACTACACTTCCCCAAAGTTTATGAAATGGGCATTTTCTTGTGCATTTTAAACAGATGCCAATTCTTTTAAGGCTCCTATTAAGAAATCCAAATCTGAGGCTCCCAAAATCACCCAACAGATCTGGCTGCACAAGTCCTCTTTGACTCAACAGTAAACGTTTGCCTAAATTCCCAGTCTGGGAGACCTCAACCCAGTAATCCGGACTGAGAGCTTGATGAGGTCAATGGAAAAAAAATCTGTGCCGATTTCAACACACTTCCCTTCAGATCCAAGGAATTCTGGAACTAAAGCAGAGAGGACTTGAGGAACACTTTTAACCTGGTGCCCAATGAGAAAATACACATTCCCGCGCAGGCAGGGACACGGACATACACACACGGAGAATGCTATACCTTACATGGGTATTGTAAGCAGACCTCTGAGCAAAGCTGGCGGGGCAGCGTTCGCATTTATAAGGTTTCTCGCCTGTGTGCGTTCGTATGTGGACCGTCAGGCCACACTTGGAGCTGATGACCTTGTCGCAGTATGGGCAGGCCTGGGGACCCTGCTTCTTCTCATGCACTTTGCGGATATGGTCGTTTCTGTCCTTCTGGCGCTTAAACTTCTTGTCGCAAAACACACAGAAGCAGCCCTGCTCATCGCTATGAATGGCGAGGTGGTGCTGCTGGAGGTGCTGGTGAGTGGAGAAGAGCTGCTCACAGGTATTACAGCTGTACTTGACAGCCAGGCTGATGTCATGCTTGAGCTCCATGTGCGACTGGTACTGCTCAATAAAACAGAATGATTCGTTGCACTTCTCGCACACAATCTGTGGCAAAGCTTTTGCCACATGCCGCAGGGATTTCCTACGTTCTGTTTTACTGGTGAATTTGGAAATTAAACTGTTTTCATCTTCCCATTGCTCAGGCAGAGTGTTCCTAATTACTAAGGAGGCTTCCTTTGACTCAGCCTGATTTAGGAGAGAATGACTACTCTCCAGACTGAGGATATCCATGCTAAGTTTGTTTCTGGTGTCTGTCTTGTTACATTTTGGTAGCTTTGCTGTTCTGGATTTTGGTTCTGGATAAGCAGAGTCCTCTTGCTGCAGGTTTGCTGGTTGGCCTTCAATGAGTTCATGGCTAGCCAGCAACTTCTTACGTTTCTGCCTATCCCAAAGTTTCCTCTGCACAGGTATTGCCACAACTTGGGAAGAGTTACTGAGTTTGTGGTTCTCCCCTTGCTGCATGCAAGTCCACTGTGGCCCTCCATTTTCACACAGCTGACCTTTCAGATGGAGGCTCAAATCCAAACCCTTCCTGCCCTCTGCTTTCACTTCTTCACAGATGTCAAGCAAATCCTTGCATTCAAGTCTTTCAGCTATTTCTTTCATCCGTTGCAGTTTTTCTGCTTCAATCTCCACTTCTGCAGTGTAAACAAACTCCAGGAAGGAGGTGAACTCTTCAGTGTAAATGTCTTGCAGAGTCACTGTGCAATTCTTGGTGTCCAGCATCTCATCATGCAGGAAAAGCCCCTTGAAATAATTGCTAGAAGCTGCCAAGACAGCTTTGTGAACCAGAAAGTCCTCCTGAATTCCAAGATGTTGTGTGTGAACTGTCACATCACAGAGGTGACCGAACTGGTACAGAGAATGCAGTGCCCTCAGGAGGTTAGGAGCAGCAACCTTGGATTTCATTAGGATTTTCTTCTTCTCCATCCTGCCAGAAAAACAGGCAAATGTTTGAATGCTTGCTCTCCCTCTTCCATGAGCTATCTTTTCATTCATATACAACATCAATCACACAAAAAGCTCAGTGGAGATCCATGTCCTAATTCCTAATTCACAAGACACGGCAAAAACCTCAAGGTTACTTCCATCATCACCAAACACATTTGGTTTACTGCAGTCATAGATTTAGATTTACATTCCAGGATAACCCTTCAAAGTGAATATTCTGTAGCACAGATGGTAACAGTAACGCAATACGATTAAAGTGATTAGCCCAGCTTAATAACAAAACATTCTTCATAAAAGCACTTTTCAACAGTAGAGGTCACAACAATTTATAGTAGAAACAAGCATCTTTTCCCCGCTCTTGTACAAAGGGGGAACTGAAGCATAGCAAGTCACTTCCGATTGTTTCCAGGCTGGTGTTGAAACAGAGCCTGTGTTTTCACAGTCACACCAGGCTCCACTCACTGTGCCAGGCGGCCCTTGCATCAAAGCATGGGAATAAATCTTTGGATCTGGTTCAATTTTGTGTCTGCTTTTTTTTTTTTTGGCTCCCCCCCCATGTAAACAATCAGACCTAGGGGTTAATAATTATAGTTAGTAAGGTTCTTATGTATTTGGCCATATTTGGCCACTTAAATAATATACAGGGACAAACTACATATCTAGAAATAACTACAATTTTTTTGAGTAGGTAATAATGTTTTATTTGAAAAATATTTCAAAACTTCTCCTTCTCAATCAACAAATAGAGGGTCAGAAGTTTTTTGACATTTTCAGAAAGAACAGTTTGCATTCCCCACCAGCTCTAGAGACAGACACCAGGTATTATTACAGTAAATCCAATGTCTGAGGACTCTGTGGCTTTCCTGTCTCAACCTGCGCATGACACCTACACTGCTGGAAAGAGAAGTCTCATTTACGCTTGCTCACCAAGAGCAAGCACAACACTGATGCCGTCAACCTTACTGAGGCCTTGCTGCCTCTGATCTGATCCTCTGAGCTGATATTCCCAACCTAGCATAGTTTTAAAATGTCTGTTACTTAGCACATGCTTACAACTGCTTTGTAACCAAGGGAAGAGCATTAGGCCAAAATAAACAGACGAATCAGCTTGTTAATGCTTAAGAGGCTTCATTTAAGCTTGGCTTGCTACATTTCCCTCTCACAGTAACAAAGGTTGGCAGAAAATGACACCAAACTGTACTTTCACTTTTCATCTGAATTATGTTTGACATTATATTATATACATTCCTGGCAGATACAAACTGTCAGGATTGTATCCTATCAGGATACAAACTGGTTAGGAAGACAAATGTGTCTTCAGCATAGAGTACCTGGAAGTCGAATACAACACGTAGCCTAGAGTGAATAGGTTTGACTAGCAAGCTCAAGAGTAAGCTACCGCAGCAAGCGCTGCAGAGGATAATTGTCTTCTAATCTGCAAGGCACAAGTCATTCGATACTTTTAACATCCCAAATAACGTTTTAAAAACTGCATTTAAAGATTTAAACTGATTTTTTAATGACTCCATTAAGTGCCACTGGAACGTGTACATCTACATTCGTAGAAAATGGACAAGATTTCTACTAGGTAGAAAATGTCTGTAAATTTGAGTTATGGAGAACCTCAAATATTTGTATTTAACTGGGGGTTTGATCCTGAGTACTAGAGGAGCTCCTATGAGAAGTTCCACCCCAATCAATGAGACTGCTTCGGATCTCAGCCTTCTGACCTAACTGGTGCAGAACCTCCTCACTCCTGCACTCCTCGCTACTAGCAAGTTCAAAGATGTTTACTCAGAGAACAGAAAACAAAAATATTACTACATAAAAAACTTAAGAAAGGTAATTAGAAAAAACAGACAAAGCATGTGTTGAAACATCCCATAGAAGCTAGAAATTGAGGAGGGCGATGTGCAAAGTAGCGTTGTCTAAATTCTATCAGAAAAGGACTGCTCACACCCAGGCTCCTACCCATGTTCAGGAATCACCACAGTCTCTGCCTTAGGACTTCTGGCCAGCAGGCATCTTTGAAACACTCCCAACCCAACATATGCCAACTATTCCCTAGCAATGATCACCAGCTACATGGAGACACAACCCTAACAGCTCCTATGGCACACCTGAAGGCTGAGAGAAGCGCAGATCCAGAGGTTAAAACCAAATTAAATCCACAAATTTACAAAAGCTTCCACTTAATCTGTCCCCTGGCTTGCCCTTCTTAATGTTTTCCAACAGGATATCCTTCTTCATTTCTGTGCAGAACTGACCCCAGGGTTGCAGAGCTCACTGATCAGTAGCGCTTAAAGAAATCAATGAGCAGGGCAGGTGCTAATTTCCTCCTGCTCCTTTTTAAGATCCCCATCTGAGATAAATTCTTGATACAAGCTCCCATGTGAGTTCTAACACTAACACCTGATACTAAGCCAAATGGAGAGGTATGTTCCAACATCATCTCTTTTAGCTCAGCTGGTTCTAGATTAAATCAGCCCACAAATGGTTTACTGAAATGTCTTTCCAATGAAAAATCCCACAAATAAACCAATTCTCACTTCCCCGCCTTCCCAGAAAAATGAGACTGTACATTTTGTTACCATGTGGAAAGTTTTTTGAAGTGGTGTTGAATATAGCATGTTTTCATGAAACTGAGAGTAGAACACTATGTTTCAGGGGTATAAAATACGATATAATTTTTTTCCCCCCAAAGTTCAGATTATAGAAGATTTCCAAGTATTTTGCTTTCAACTTGGGCATAAGGAAGCAGCTTCTTATTTCACATAGATTAGGAAATTTATTTTCTTCTTACTTTTTACACTTAATGACAATAGAAGGTTCTTGAACAATTTCCATCTAGAGCAATGGGAATGCAGATGACAAATGTTGCAGTAAATCATCCAGTTACTGCATCAAAGAGAATGACATATTTTGTTCTAACTGCAGGTTGATGTTGGCTTGAAATAACTGCCAGTAATCAAATAAGAAAATTAATGGTAACATCATTAATAGGTTTAATTCTATCCCTCTATTTATGAACACAAGGCACCCTGGTCTTCACAATCCTAACTTTTGCTCCTAACTGCATCAATGACCTGGATGAAGGGATGGAATGTACCCTCAGCCAGTTTGCTGATGACACAAAACTGGGAGGGGGGGCTGACACACCAGAAGGCTGTGCCACCACCCAGCAAGACGTGGACAGGCTGGAGAGTTGGGCAGAGAGGAACCTGATGGACTTCAACAAAGGCAAGTGCAGGGTGCTGCACCTGGGGAGGAATAACCCCCTGCACCAGGACAGGTTGGGGGTGACCTGCTGGAGAGCAGCTCTGAGGAGAAAGACCTGGGAGTCCTGGTGGACAATGATGACCTTGAGNGCCTGGAGCATCTTTCTTATGAGGGGAGGCTGGGGACTTGGGCCTTTTTAGTCTGGAGAAGAGAAGGCTGAGGGGGGATCTGATCAATGCTTATAAATACTTAAAGGGAGGGTGTCAGGAGGATGGGGCCGGTCTTTTTTCAGTGGTGCCCAGGGACAGGACAAGAGGAAATGGGCACAAACTTGAACATAAGAAGTTCCACCTAAACATGAGGAGGAACTTCTTTGCTGTGACGGTGGCAGAGCCCTGGAAGAGGCTGCCCAGGGAGGCGGTGGAGTCTCCTTCTCTGGAGACATTCAAACCCCACGGGGACACGTTCCTGTGGGACCTGCTCTGGGTGGACCTGCTCTGGCAGGAGGATGGACTAGATGATCTCCAGAGGTCCCTTCCAACCCTGTATCATTCTGTGAATTCAATTACAGTTCCTAATAAGGCCACTGGAGTAAGTACAGCTATTTTCAAAAACAAGGCCTAACAGTGGCTTCCGATCTCTAAGAGAGGATTTATATTTGCTCTGTACTACAGCGCTCTTTTTTATGATGCGACAACACAGTCAATAGCAGCTATCTAATTCAGGACAATTAACACAGTCAATGAAGAGGTTTGTAGGAAGGACAGTAAATATTTCTAAAACATTGTTCTTTCTTGGACTTTCACTGTTTGCATCTACTTTGCAACTCCTATAGGCTAGAGCCTTAACTGGTGTGATGTGGTATAGCCCTTTTGAAGTGAAGACAGCTAAGTACATTGATTTATACACCCAACTATCTAGGGGAGAAAAACCCAATGGGTCAAAGAAATTGAACTGCATACCTCTCAAAATTTCTGTTATTTCACACAAAAATTCCCTGCTCTTTGAAAAGTCATATGATAATCTTTGGTTGCTTGATCTTCCCCAAGCCTTTTCAACAAGAACTTAAGTTTGTCTTCAGAGAAGTGAGGAGGAAATTCTTCCTTATTTTCCCAGGAAGGGTTCCTTCAAACTCTCAGTAGCTGCATGTACACGTACAACTAAGGGGCCCGACAATGACCAAAACTAGAACCCTTGAAGTATCAGCAGTGTTAGGGAAAAAAAAAATAAAAGAAAAAAAGGAGTCCTAGTATCCTCTTATTTAATCATCTTCATCCTGACACCTAAAGCAGACTTTAGTATTCTGTAAATGGTTACACTGTAGGGAATGTCCTTTTAGAGAAGAAACGTAGCTATTTTAGTAACCATCCCAAATGGTTTCAAGGACTTAGGAAGATAAGAAAGGATGCCTGTGGCCTTGAGAACATGGTGGCCTAAGACAAGGAGGTAATAAATATGGACGTTGTCTGACAAACAGGTGGTAGCAGGAAGGTCATTAGTTTTAATGATCAATGAAGCAGCTAGAATGTTTTGCCAACATGTAAGCAATGATTTGCTCAACAAAATGAGCCAAAGGACAGATGAAGAAGACGAAGATTGAGGAACAAACGACCCTCACTCAAAATGAGGACCACCAGAAGCTGCGACTATGCATGCCCCAAAGCTTATTATAGTATGTAAATGAATTCTCAGAAATGTAATGAATATGCTAATGTTTTCTTGGAATTACATTGAATATGTATATCTGTTGTGTATCAATTTGGCTTGATGACAGCATTCGGGGCGCACAATAGGAGGAGCTATCCCCTGTGCACCCGGCGCTGCAGTAAAGAATCGCTGCTTTCTAAAACTCCAAATTGCGTCTTAGAGAGTTTTACCCGCTGGTTTGCGGTAACAATCCTCTGCAGAAACTGCCCAAGTATCTCCCTGAAGTGCTGGCAGGGTGTAAGAGCATCTAACTGCTCTTCTTGATGCCCGCGTTACCACTTGGCAAAATAAGCCCGACACGGGTGGAGCAGCACAGCAACAGCAGTGCAACACCTCAGATCCTGATCGATTAAATGAACTGCTCAAGTGATCAGATTAAACAACCAGAGCTGAAGCACAAGAGGCACAATATGTAAGAGCACACAAACTGCCCCAAGTAAAGGGCAGTAAGATTCATTGCCAGAGACGCGTAACACCTTGCTTCAGTCCTCAAATGAGCCACAGCTGACATTTTTTTCTGATTTTTTTTACCTGTCTTGTGATTGTGATGATAAAATATATTCATGACAGTGAGATAAGAAGCTAACACTGATTAAAAAAAAAGCATTATGAGGACATAAATAACAGCTGAAGTTCCTCAACTGTATTAATCATCTGGAAAATTAAGCTTATTCATATACATTTCCACATGCAGTACTTCAGGACCCTGAGCAAATAGTAACTGCACCTCTCCTGCCACGGTCTGTGGTCTGTTTGTGCACTGCTGGGTGTCGAGGAATCGCCACACAGAGCATGCCAATTTATCCTCCAGAGCGCTGCTGGAGAAATTCCTCCAAGAGTCCTCCGAAGTTCTTCTTTGGTTCTTCTTTTAAACATACAGAACATTGATCTCTGCCTTGCTAAAGCACAAGTACACTACCTTTAAGACCCGACTGAAAATGCTCTTCACGTGAGAAAATCCAAGGCTGATTCCACTTTCCAGGCGGAACAGCATGGACACTAACAGTCCTATCCGAAAGAAACTGCACCGTATTATTCCTTACACCACTGACAAAACACAGGTGTGATCGCCTGCTGATTTTGACCGTTTACTTTGTGCAGCCAACACATTTTTATGTGTCTGACAGCCTGCAGAATGCACAGGGGCAAGAAAATCAGGAACCAAGGCCATTCCTCCCCGTGCTTGACAACTGTGCGAGTCTCCTCTCGGCATGGCAGGCAGCCGGCCCTCCGAGCCCCTGGGGCCTCCCGCCCGCCACCCCCGCAGGGGACAGCTCGGCCCCAGCCACACCGCCAGGCCGGGCCGCGGCCCGCTCCTCGCCGCCGCCATGCCTGCTCCTCAGGCATCGAGGCCCGGCCTCCGGCCCGAGGGCGGTAGTCACCCTCCCGCCGGGCAGGGCAGTGCTGGCTGCAGCCGCCGACGGGTTCCCTTCCCCGGCGGTCCCCGAGGTGCTTCCCGGCGGTTTGCTACCGCCCCACCGCCCCCTCAGGGCCGCCGCACAGCCTTACCCTGCCCCGCTCCCGCCTCAGCCGCGCCCTCCGCGCTCCTCCCGCCCGGGCGAAACCACTGCTGCCCCCCTTCCCCCCCCAGCACCTCGCCTCAGCGGAATGGTACGGCCCGGGGAAGGCCCGCCCGGCAGTGTGCCTGCTTCCCGAAAGCAACATGGCCGTCCCGGCTTCGCCACATCAGCCGCCTGCCGCTTTGCAGCCATCTTGAGTGAGGGAGGCGGCGGGCCCGGAGCGGGCAGCCATCTTGGGCGCGGGCTGGGGTCCCCGTGTTGCGTGTGGAGGGGCGCCGCGGGGCACGGTTTCTTGGCTAAGCCCTCAAAGGCAGTCAAAAGGCAGGCGGGGGTCAGTTTGACCGCCGTTACTCGGCGTGCCACCCGCCACGCTTTTAATTATTTTCTCTCAAGAAACTGCAGCAACTCCCCGGTGGGTCAGGAATACCACAGGGTGGTGCCGGGCCTTGCTCTGGCCTATATACATAGACGAGCCCGTGGATTTATCTGGAGGAGGGTACCCACCTCAGGGAGAAGAAAATGGGAGGTGTCTGTGCAATTTTTTTGTTTGTTCTGTGAGAAGGTGAGCCAGCCTTCCTCTAGTCTCACAGCAGATGAGGTTTCAGGGCCCCAGATCTGAAAAACTGGCTGTTAGGGCTCAGTGTACTCAGGTGTGGTACAGAACCGTTTCTCTACATCTTCAGGCCAGACTATAATAAAATTAACAATTTCTGTGGGGACTTCATTTTTACAGTGGTCCATCCACAGCCTCATTAGAGTTGATTGAAAGAAATAATTTTTTTTTTTTGTAGCTTGTGCTTAGCTGTTTCCACATAACAAAAAAAAAAGTCAAACCAATTTGTTTTTACGTTTACAAAGTGCCGTGTTTCAGTGTTTAATGAGNCTCGCCGCCGCCATGCCTGCTCCTCAGGCATCGAGGCCCGGCCTCCGGCCCGAGGGCGGTAGTCGCCCTCCCGCCGGGCAGGGCAGTGCTGGCTGCAGCCGCCGACGGGTTCCCTTCCCCGGCGGTCCCCGAGGTGCTTCCCGGCGGTTTGCTACCGCCCCACCGCCCCCTCAGGGCCGCCGCACAGCCTTACCCTGCCCCGCTCCCGCCTCAGCCGCGCCCTCCGCGCTCCTCCCGCCCGGGCGAAACCACTGCTGCCCCCCTTCCCCCCCCAGCACCTCGCC